>JAJSPD010000070.1:0-236624 GCA_021307315.1 Bisporella sp. PMI_857
TTTGGAAAGTAGCTAAAGCGTTAGTAAGTCTTATCGACATAGCTGTGAACTTATAATGCTTATACCGAGTTCTGAAAGCGGTTTTTTATTTTTTTTTTGCTTTGATCCTTATACTGTAGTAAACGTTTTTTAAGTCAAGCTACGTAAATATTTTAGCTTTTTGCAAGCAGTCTTTTATTTCGTCTGCTTTAAGTAATGCGTACTTATTTTTGATTGTTATGTCATTCAACTTTTTATAGTCGATATACAATTTTTTCGTCCTGTTTAGCTTAAGTACGAATAACACCGAAGTTTTTGCTAGCGATGTTGACTTTTTGATAATCTTTTTTTTTAAACTATTATTAATAAACTTCTTGAGCGTTCTTAAGTCGTTTTCGGATAATAAGTATATAAGTCTACTTAAAAGCGCTGCTTCGTCGACGAATAGTATTTTATGATCCTATAGCTTATATTTCGGCAAAGCCGCGGGTTTTTGTTTTTCCGAAAATAACTTTTTGAATTCTTTATATTCTAAAGGCAGTTTTTTAATATGTAATTCTTTGTTTTAGTAATCTAGCTTTTTTGAAAAAGTAGCGCAAACTTCTTTTTAGCTTTGGTCGAGTTTTTTTGTCTGTGTCCTTTTATTTTAACTTTTGTTCCACAGTAACGTTAGTAGTTGTAGCTTAATAACATACTAGCATTTGTCGAAAACGAACTGTTTTGTTTGCTAATTGATTGTTGGATTATGCTTTGTAATTTACGGCATTCCTAAAATGATTTCATGCCTTTCGATCTGAGTAACATTCAATTGTAACTATTCTATATAGTCACTTGTGTCTATTCGGAGTTTTACTGTTTCAATATCCACAAGTCTATCTTTGTATAAAGCATCCGTGCCGTTTACTACAGTGAAAGTGTATAGCGTATTTTTGACTTGTGTAAATATGCTAAAGTGTTTAATAACATTTAGTAATATAAAGTTTCTTGTGGCTCTAGAATCAATTATAGCTACTAGCTTGTTTTTTTCCTAGTTTAACATTAGTGAATAACTGTTTCGTGCTTTCGAATATGCATAGTTCTTTCTTATTTTTTTCTTCGTTGTTTTTAAGAAGTACTATCCGTTTTTTTTTAAAGAAATAACTTGCTTGCTTAGCATCAAAATAGTATAAGCAGTGATTTGTGTAGCATGCAGTCTAATAGAAAGTTCCGTGCTGTAAGTGTTTGTAGTGTGCTGTATTGTTTCTTTCGGATTCGTCGACTGTTCCGGCTGCAAGTATTGCTTTTTACCTGGCACGATTTTTTGCTTTCTATTTTGTCGATGTGCTTCCAGTTTAGTTCTTTTTTTAAGAATTTCCTGGTTAATAATTTCAATTCGCCGCTCCGGCGTAAACTTTTTTGGTTTTGCTACTGTATATTTCCTAGAAAGTGCTTTTGAATTATTTAAGTTTACTCTAAACAAGGCTTTGTAGAGTTTTTTCTTTTTTTTTTTCTGAAATATAAAAAAGTTTGTTGAGTTCTTGTTTAATGTCCCAATTTTCGTCGGATTCTGATTCAATAGCTGCGCCGTTTACCTGGGATAAGAATTCTTTTATAGTCTTGCAGTTTTCTTTCTATTCGCTGTTTTCATTATAATAGCAGCCAAAGCATTTATCCTTCTATAATGCACTGCATGCCATTTCACACTTGTCGCAATGCGTTTCAAGCTGTATATGGACTTTCTGTCGCTCTAGTTCTTCTTCTGTTGGCTTAGCTTCCAGGACTGCAATTTCTTTTTTTTCTGAGGCCTTGCCGTTGTATCCTTCCTTTCCTGTAGTATTAAGCTGTTTCTTGTTTTTCCAGGTTTGCTGCTTTTGACGGTGTGAGCTTGCTATGTGGCCCGGAAAGCCACATTCAAAGCATAGGTTCTTGTCTCTGCGTCGTTGCATTTCCTCCTTGGATAGGCTAGATTTTTGTTTGGGCTTTCCTTGGAACGCGTCCAGTTCCATAGGTGAGTGGTAACGGGGTTTCTGGGGGTGTTGTTTCTTGCTGAACCCTAAAGAGTATTGTCCTCTTCTTCTCTCTTGTCATGTGAGTAGGCTAGGTAGTCCTTGAGATGGGTGGAGATCCAGTCATAGGCTGTTCCTGTTAGGTAAGACACAGCCCATAGAACAATCTGTTCCTGGGATCCAAAAGATAATAGGTTCATGCGAATGTAGATTTCGCATTGGGATATATATACGCGTAGCTCCTTGCGATTGCCGTCGAAGGGTTTAGGTTCGTGGACTTTGGGTACCTTGATTTGTTAAAGTAAGTAAGTAGGTTAAGGAACCGGTGGCGGGGCATGCTCGCCCTTAGAAGTACGTGGAGTTAAACTGGTTGTCGACATAGTATATGCGATACAGGTACTTCAAGACTTGGTGCTCAAAGTGTTACGGTCTTATTAGCTGACCTAATATAAATAGAAGATCTTGGTCCGAAGTAAGTTGGTCTGGGGAGAAGTAGGTATATCACATATAAGACTAGATCCCAATAACAAGTATGCTACTGAAGAATACTATTTGAGTTGAGCACGAAGCTCCTATTTAATGGGAAAGCTATCTACTTATATAGGGCTTCGTGGGGTTGGATCATAGCAGAAGCCATGATCCAGTTGGCTCATGGATCATAGCATGATCCATGATCCATCACGTGACCTTCCCACCCAGGGGTTCTCTGTGTAAGCCAAGCTTACCGAGCCTCAGGCCCCTAAGGCACAAGTCCTGTTAGCGATGCGCGTAACAAGCATTTAGTGCTTCGACATTTTGCAGTTTAACGTACACTAAAACTACTAAAATCGACCGGTTTAAAAGTCGTACTATTGCTGCTGTAAAGTCCGAAAATAGTATTAGCACTTGTTTTGCTTCGATATTTTTCCGGATTTAAAGTATACTCCGAAACGCTTATTTTTTTCGCTTTAAACTGTAAGTGTTATTTTGGTTTAGTTTAAGTATTTTTAAAAAACTGTAATTAGCGTGCTGTCGATTATTTTTGCATATAGCTTAAATATCGCTAATACGCTATACTTTTTAATTATTTATTATTTATTAAACTATATTGCACTTTTTGTTGTTTTCGAACATTTAATTAAAGTGTTTAAAAAAGTTTATATATTTTTAAAACTGTAGCGTGTTTTACAGTTTCTGCTAAACGATTTGTGTAATTTTCTGTATATGTTACATTTTAGTATTGCTGCTTAGTATTCGTTATAATAGTGTTTTACTTAAGCACATTTAGCACAAACTTACAGTTTTGTGCATAAGTATACTTTGTGTTTTGTTTTTTAGCATTTATAGTATTTTTGTGTTTTTTGTCGCGGTTCAAAAACTTTAGTATACGTTAACTTTTTTGCTATATAGAAATATTAGTTTTATAGCAGCTATACTGTTTCGTTTTTTTTTGTAATATAAACTACTATTTGTCACGGCCCTAGCCCTATCTCGAGCTTGGCGCCAGACACTGCAGAGCTCGGTAGAGCTTGGCCCCTGCTACTACAGGGCTCGCTTACGCTGGCCCCTGGCCAGCCTCCTGTATATAAGGCACTGCTTTCCTTCCCTTCTTCTGTCTGTAGCTTGTTCTTTTAGTTATAACAATTGATAGTTGTTCACACCTCTGAGTCCTTTTACCTAGATCTACGGATCGAGATCCCTGTTCAGCTTGAGTTGTTACATTAAAACAAGCTCTACAAATCTTCCGGGGACGGAGCTTAACAATATCCTTTTTTTTTGTATTGAACCAGAACCGTGACGACAACTCTACGACGCTATAGACGAAGTCTGTGAAGATATAGGTCAAAGTCAAGGCTTGTATACACCACTAACGTTAGCTTTTAGCACATACTGGTTGAGCCTGCTCTTTCTAATTAGTCGAGTCGAGCTACTATTACTACTCTTTTTTATTCTTGAATTCTACTCTACGACAACATGCCTACAACAGCTGCAAAAAAGAAGCTCGTCGGAAAAAGACAAGGAACGCTTTCCAGACTCCTTTCGACAGAAGGTACTCCTTTGGTTCAACTGGGCGACCGTACTACTCCTGAAGCAACGTCGTCAGCTGCTGCTTCTGAGAAAACGAGTCGGTCGTCAGCTAGCAAAAAGCCTGACGCGGACACACGAAGTCAATTGAATCAGCAGGTGGCTGATGCTTTAGGGATCCCTGTTCAACTTTCAGACAGCTAGTTTCGTGTGTTACTAAAACGGTTAGCGGCTACGGGGCCAGGCAACGTAGTTCTTTCAGTGGAGAAACTTTCAACTTTTCGGTTACTTCGGAACGAGGGAAATGACCCAGACGCGTCACTATCGGACAGCTCCTTTTCAGATAGCAACTATAAGTCTTATAAGTCTAAGCCTGATAAGCGGCACAAGTTTCGGCTATACTCAAAAAAGCTTTTTCCGAAGCACCGAGACCCAGACTTTTTAGACGACGGCACATCGCTTACGTACACTGCTTGGAAATCCTTATTACGAGGAAAGCTTAGAGCAAATGCGGACTGGTGGCCTACGGAACAGAAACGGATCGATTACGTGTTTGGCTGTACTACAGAAGAAGCACAACGTCACTTATCGCTTCGGCATGACGAAGATAGCTTAGAACCTTGGCTTTCTGTCAACGAAATGCTAGCTTACTTAGACACAATTTTTCGGAACTATTTTGAAGCCGAAGAAGCCGAGAACTAGTTTTACGCTTTGAAACAACAGGTTGCACAAAATTTCAATGATTTTTATACTGAGTTTGCTCGCTTAGCGGCAGTAGGGCGAGTTCCTTTTTCGACCTGGAAAAGCCATTTGTAGAGAAAGCTAAATAAGGAATTCCAGAACCGACTTTTGTTTACACACCGCTAGCACTCTACGTACTAGGAACTAGTACATGAATGTTAACAGTTAAGTATTGACTTGCAAGAATACTATCGGCAATTTCCACTTGCATCAGCTCGACAAGCTAAGTTAAATCCTTTGTCGGCTCTTAAACGCCAGGGACTCCTTTTAGCTCTACAGGCTTCCAGACTTTTTCCGCCACGTATTGCTTCAGGACCAGCTACAGCGTTCCGCAATAGCACCTCAGGCTTAGTTACAGGCCGCGACAGCACTTCTAGTCCGGCTCGTAGCCCAGCTCCGGATCCTTCTTAAAGCACTTGCTACAACTGTGGCGAAACGGGACATTTCGCAAAAGTTTGCTCAAAGCTTCGAGTAATACCTAGAATTCAAGAAATTGAACAAGAAAACGCTTCAGGCAACGAAGCACAGAATAAGGCCGATTTAGACGAGTCGGAAAACGAACAGCCCTAAGCTAAAGCTTCTTTTTTAGGGCTCAGGTATTCGATTTTCAACAGATTGATTTAAGTTCACTAATGGCCGGCAATTCTTTTACTGTAGCATGCACTTTTTACAAAAATGGTATTGCAGTACAGGCTAAAGCGTTAGGTGACACCGGAGCTAGTGGTTACGTTTTTATTGACACTCGTTTTGCTTCAGACTTTTGCTGCATTTTCGGGTTGAAGCTTAAACCGTTTTTTCAACTTGTTTATTTTAAGGGATACGACGGTAAAAAAGGATCCTTTATCTTTTAATACTTCTTGTTTAATATTGAGATTGATGGCCGACGGATTTACAACTTTCCTTTACTTATTTTAGAGCTGGGCTTTTATAATATGATTCTCGGACGCAATTTTTTTGATTATTTTCGAATTTTAATTGATGTTTACTATCGGCGACTACAATGGCCTTAGGAGTTTCTACTAGCACATACTTATTTCAGGACTATAGCTACTTACTCGCGAGATAACATTCGGCCTTAAAAAGTTCAAATACAATATCAGCAAAACATGCTACGCCGGGACAAAGCAATCGCCAGGAACGACAAAAGACGCTAGGACGGCATTCAGATTAAAGCTCTGACAGTAAACTTAGCTCAGGCTTTACTAACAAACGACTGTTTGCTTAATCAGCCAGCCGTTCCGCTAGCTATTCAACCGGCCAGCTAGCAGTCTGCGCTTAAGGAATCAAGTTTTGTTACAGCTTCTGTCACAATTAGCCAGAATCGCGCTCGAGCGAGCGCTTACGGGCCAACTTGGGCTCGGGAAACTAGCAGAAATCTGAAGCTTATAGCTAGGGAACTTGCACGTTTTTACGACTACTAGCCGGAAAATGCCCAGTTTAAACCTCGGCCGGAAAACTTCGCTAAATCAAGGGAAAATAGCCGGCTTGGCCGGCGTGCACACTTAGATATTAAAATGATTTCCAGTAATAGGTTTATGCTAAACGCTCGACAGCAAAGAATTGAGTTATTTTCAATTACTTTAGACGGCTTAAACCGGATGATTAAAAATCGGAAGCAAGAACAGCAGTTTGTTAAGCCGGAAGAATTCTTGGAAAACAAAGTTTTTAGTACTTACTACAGTCGCTTAGCTTTTTTCTCAAAACAAAAGTCAGATACTTTAGCTTCACACCGAAGCATTGACTACAAAATCGAGCTTACGAGAGACAACACTTTGGGGTTTTGCTATTTGAACAAGCATTCAATTGAGGAACTTAAGACTATACAGGACTACTTGACAGCCAATTTGCAGAAAGGATTTGTCGTTACTAGCAAAGCTTTTTTTGCATTACTTGTCTTGTTTGCACGGAAGTCGGACGGCTTACTTCGTTTTTGTGTCGACTACCGGAAACTGAATTCGTTGACCAAGAAGAACCGGTATTCTTTGCTATTGATTAACGAAACGCTAGCTAAGCTAAGCAAAGCTAAAGTCTTTACAAAGCTAGATATTCGCTAGGCATTTCACCGGATCCGGATTTTTTCCGAATTTGAAAAGCTCACAGCGTTTCGCACTCGCTATAGTTTGTTCTAGTACAAAGTTCTGCTTTTTGGCTTTACTAATGAGCCGGCAACTTTTTAGAGCTATATTAACGATACTTTTCGAGACTTGCTGGATGTGATTTGTACAGCATATCTTGATAATATTTTCATTTACTTTAAAGACGAGCTACAGCACGAAGCACACGTTAAGCAAGTAATCGACCGATTGCAAGCTGCAAGCTTACAAGCCGATATTAAAAAGTGTGAATTTAGTGTAAAGCGGACAAAGTACTTAGGATTTATTATTTCGACTAACGGCATTCAGGTGGATTTAGACAAAATACAAGTAATTAAAAACTGGGAGTCTCTTAAAACAGTTAAAAGAGTTCAATTTTTTCTGGGATTTTGCAATTTTTATAAAAGGTTTATTCGGAGCTACAGCCAGATTGCGGCGCTGCTGACGCAGTTGACTCGTGCTGATCATGAGTTCGTTTTTAACAGCAAGTGCACTCAGGCATTTGACAAGCTTAAAGCTATGCTAATGAGTGCCCCGTTGTTGGCTTACTATGACTTAGACAGCCAGTGTATGCTTAAGACGGACGCTTTCAACACAGTAGTGGCAGCCGTGTTTTCTCAGAAAAGACTTAACGGCGAGTAGCACTTTGTAGAGTATTTCTCCAAGACTATAGCTTCTGCAGAAACTAATTACCTAATCCACGACAAAGAAATGCTGGCTATTGTTAAAGCTTTGCAGTATTGGCGTGCCGAGCTCGAAAGCACTAAAAATCACATCGAGATAATTACGGACTACAAAGCCCTAGAATATTTCATGTCTAGCAAGCTGCTGTCAGCTAAACAAGCTCGCTAAGCTGAGATTTTTTCTCGATACTATTTTAAAATATCTTACAAGCTAAACAAGCACAACAAAGCCGACCTTTTGACACGGCAAAACCAGACCAAAAGCTTGGACCAAGCAAAGCGAGATAATCGAAACTAGGCCTTTTTATCTTTAGCACAGCTTGATTACCGGATTTTACAGGAGCTCGAAGTAAACCGTATAGCTTTGTTTTTGTCGCCAATCGAAAAGCAGCTGGACTTGATAGACGAAATCCTTTAGGCAAATCGGACTGCTCTAAATCTAAACTATGCCCGAAAACTAGGTCAAAAGAGCAAAAGAGGCTACAGTTTAGAAAACGAGTTGCTAAGGAAAAAAAGCCGTTTTATAGTAGCCGAATTAGTCCGTACAGCTTTAATCACAGCATTACACTGTGGTTTAGCGACAGCTTACTCAGGCCAGGACAAAACTAAAAAGCTGATTAAAGAGCGGTACTATTGGCTCGGAATGGACGACGATATTGAGCGTTTCGTCAGCAATTGCTACGCTTGCTGTAGGTTTAAAGTTCCTAGAAACAAGACCCCAGGACTTTTGCATTTACTGCTAATACCGGACCGGCCTTGGCAGCACATATCGGTGGATTTCAAGGACATGCTTTTTGACCGAAAAGGCATGAACATAGTTTGTGTGTTTATAGACAAGTTAAGCAAGCGCTTTATTTCGATTCTATGCAACAAAACAGTCGACGCTAAGACTATGGCTCAGCTGTACTTGGTGCATGTTTATAAGTATTATGGTCCTGCTACTACTATAGTGTCAGATCGAAAACCACAGTTTGTTTCTGCGTTCTGAAATGAGTTCTGCCGGCTACTAAGTACGAAGCTCAAGCTTTCGACAGTATACTACCTTCAGACAAACGGCCAGACTGAAAACGCTAACTAGTGGATCGACCAGCGCCTTCGCCTTTTTGCCAATGCTTTTCAAGACAACTGGTCTACTTTGATTTATGCGGTAGACTACGCAGCAGCCACTTTGCCACATTACTCAACAGGGCTGTTTTTTTTTATGGTCGAACTAGAGTACTAGCCTCGAATAGATATAGACTGGGTCCGCTTTAAAGACTCTGTCCCGGTTTCACAGCACGTTAAAGAAGCCCGGAAAAATGCTCAAGCTTATATCGAAAAAATCCACAAAGCTTAGGAATAGGCTAGAGCTGGAATGGCTAAAGCCCAAAAGCAACAGGCAACACAAGCCAACAAGCACCGCCGGCCAGTCGATTTCAAAGTTAAGGACAAAGTATGGGTTTCGACAAAGAACTGGACTAGTGAACGGCCAAGCCGAAAGCTAGACTACCAGAATGAAAGCTTATATAAAATCATCGAACAAGTAAGTCACTCGTATCGCTTGAAGCTTCCAGAAAGAAATCAGCTCTATAACGTTTTTGCACCGGAACTCCTGCGGAAAAACCCAGGTGACCCGCTGCTAGACTAGCATCAGAAGCCTCCAGTGCCTGTAGTCTACAACTAACAGCCGGAGTGAGAAATCGAGCAAGTGTTGCAAAGCCGGAAATACCGCCGAAAGCTTCAATATCAAGTCAAGTGGGTAGGCGTAGACCATGACCCTGTGTTTTATAACGCCGAAAGGTTCAAGGGAGCACTATACAAACTTAAAGCTTTTCATGATAAGTACCCTAAAGCTAAGGGACCCCCGGTGAACCTGCAATACTGGCTTGACTGTTACTTACAAAGCAAAGAACCAGCTGATCGCTTGGACGATAATAGGTAAAGCAAGCTATATAGGCTGAATAGTGGATTCTTTTCTGATTTTGAATTTTAAATTTTTACTCTTGATTTGCTGTAGCTTGAGGGCAAGCTATACTAGAGGGGGGGTAATGTCACGGCTCTAGCCCTATCTCGAGCTTGGCGCCAGACACTGCAGAGCTCGGTAGAGCTTGGCCCCTGCTACTACAGGGCTCGCTTACGCTGGCCCCTGGCCAGCCTCCTGTATATAAGGCACTGCTTTCCTTCCCTTCTTCTGTCTGTAGCTTGTTCTCTTAGTTATAACAATTGATAGTTGTTCACACCTCTGAGTCCTTCTACCTAGATCTACGGATCGAGATCCCTGTTCAGCTTGAGTTGTTACACTATTAAACTATAAGCTTTGTTTGTGTTTTTTTTATTAAACTATCCGATTTTGGCTATATAAATACCGTTTTTTTTTTTTTCGAAAGTTTCGGCAGTTTTAAATAATACTTTTTTATTTTAATCGAATATAACTGTTCGGTTAACGTTGTTTATTTTAACAAAGTATAGTTAGTTTTGCAGTATTTTAACATTTTTTGCTGCTGTTTTTTAAGCTGCTTGTTTGACTTATTAAAGTTCGGCTTCGTTTTTGTATATAATTTTAATGCGTTTCGTGTTTTTAGCGTTTTTAATTACTGCAGCGTAGCGTTAATTTGTTTTTTTTTTTTTGTGCGAATTTCTTTTTTAATAATTTTCCGAATTGCTTTAAATTGTATTTTGCTTTTGTTTTTTTTTTCAATTTTAAACGTGTTAACTGTACAATATAGCGTGTCGGTTATTGTTAATAAAGTAGTACGCAAAAAAAAAAAAGTTTGTACGTTGTTGTTCGGTAGCGTTTAAACAGTTTTTGCGTACAACAAAAATAAGCTAAGCAGTGTTTAAGTTAGTTGCATATAAATTTTCGCAGTTATGTTTATAACTTTCGTTTTTAGTGCTTTAATTTGCTTAGTAAAAGTCTTTGTTAAAGTGTTGATTTAAATCACGTGATTTTTTTTTGTTTTTCTACTGTTTTTAGCAACGATTTAACTAAGTCAGTAAAAGCTTGGATTTGTATTGTCAGGCGCCAGGATGTCACGTGCTGAGGGGCAATGAAGGGGGCTCGGTAAAGGCACTGAGACTTGGCATGTAGGGGCACGTAGGGAGCCGCCAGGGGTTCGGAGGGTATAAGTAGGGGACTCGGGACGTAGTAGAAAGGGTAGAGATTAGTCTTTGTTCAATATGAGTTGATTTGTGCCACACTACTCCAGCACCTTACATGTATACTTGTTTTTGGATTTGCTTTTTTTTGTTTTAACTGATTTAGAAACGCTGTCGCTACTGCCGGGTGTTTTTATGTTTTCGCGGCGAAAGCTTTAACTTTTGTTGCCACTGTTTGCTTTTTAGTATGCGAGCTGGTCGCGGTTCGTTTCGTTTGCGCTACTACCGGAGCTTTTTCTATTACTTCGATTGTGTTATTTGTGTCACGGCACGCGCTGTGGATCTACAGATACAGAGGGCAACGGTGGTGCAATACAAGAATCTATAGCTGAGGAAGGAAGAGGGAGCTCGAGGAGAGCAGGCTATATATACACGAGGCGCTCGGGGAGCTCGCCTAATATGGGTCACGTGTGCCTGGGAGCACGCGACGTGACAATTTGCTTTATTTGACACTGCTTTAAATCTTTTCAAGTTCCATTTTAATGCTTTTGTCGTTTGGACGCGTTCCCGGCTCGACTGACGCGTTAAGCCGGCGCCTTCTATGCTGTATTTCCTTCACACCGCTACCGCTTCAGGTACCCTCTACTTCAACCTCGGTATTCTAGAATAGAGATCTCAAGTTCAAAAGTTCGTCTCTATGATCTGTATCTACGTTGTAGACATGTAAGAGATTTCCTAATTCCTTGGCCTATTACGTAAGCCAATTCCTGACACTTAGACTCCATCACGTGACTGGCCATGCTAAATACCGGGGTCTAGTTGCTGTCTGATATTTTACTCGCTTAAGTTCCTAGGATGCCTGCGCATCCCAGGACGGCCTGGTGTCCTGAGGCACAGCACCCCGGGACATGACGATGTCCTGGGATGCCGTTCGTGACACTTTGCTGTTTTTTTAAGGCTTATTCTCGTCGTTTTTTTAGTAGTTAACGCTGTTTGGAGCTTGTACTAAGTGCCTAAAAGTTAGTCCCTTTTAGCGAAAGGCATAAAAACCGCAAAAAAGTAGATAGATGTAGTTGCAAAAAATTGCTTCGATGTCGAATTGAAGCTTAAATAAAAGTGGGTCGCATAAAAAATTTTCATGCTCCAGAAAGTATTCAATTGACTGTCGCCCTGCCAGCGCGCAGGTAACTGAACAGCGAGCAAATAGAATAGGTTTTGCTATATACAGCTGTATAGCCTTTGATTTGAGCTGAAGGGCCTCTGTTTCAAGTGTTGCGTTGTACCGTGCGTTCTCGACTCCAGCACAAATTGACTCAATCTCGGCTCTCCAGACGTGTTGAAGGTTTGTACAGGGCACCGTGTACAGGTGTTGAGTCTTCGCCCTCGGAGCATATATTCTTATCTACGAAGTAGAGCTTAGGTCGGATTCAGTGCTGTCGCTGAAAACTAGTGCAGAAATAATGTAATATTACAGTGTAGCCAGTAGTGTGGCCGTAAAAATACCACGGCGTAAATTACGGTACGGTACGGTATAATACGGTACGGTAAGCCGTAATAGTACAGCTTGCAGAATACGCACTGATTAGTCAAAATACGCCATAACATAGCGTAATACAGCGTAATACGGTACCACTGGTGAAGCTGAAATTAAGCTTCGGCTCATTCCGTTTTAGTCACATAACTAGCTATTTGACCAATTACATAATAATATAACATATACAATTATAACTAATATACCTATAGCTACGGCGCTCATGTATCAGTCGCCGTAACCTAGACTTATCTAGTCACATAACGTATTGTCACGGTACCGACCTTGGTCGGGCACGTGACCTACTGCCGAGCCGCTAGGGCTCCCTCGTGTATATATAGCTTGCTCTTCTCGAGCTCCTTTTCCTTCCTCAGCTATAGATTCTCGTATGATACCACCGTTGCCCTCTGTATCTGTAGATCCACAGCGCGTGTCGTGACACGTATCACATAATGAAACGGCATAAAAAAGAAATCAATTTCACTATATTCGCAAATCGCCGTGTTAAACTTTTAACAAAAGTAATTGAAGCGTCAAAATGTTTAAGGTCCTGGCACAAAATAAAAGCCTTTGAATTAAAAAAAAAGTAAAAGGCTTATATTGGGTCACGTGTAATTACTTATGCCGTATTACGTCGTATTACGCCGTACGTATAAGATAGGGAGTATATTACAGCAGTACTATTCAGTGCGTATTTGTAGGAGAAATCTGTACTGCAGTGCGTAATAAGGCATCAGATTACTGCAGTAATTACGGGGTACACACTACTGGTGTTGAACGGTATATATGGCGCATTAACATTTCGGCAAGAAGCATGTGCTTTTTGCCGTTTCACAACTGGCTACACTGTAATATTGTGGCTGAGTGGTTTCACTATTATATCTTTCAGTGAAAGCAACTTCAAGGGGGGATTATTTGACGAATAACATTCCATTTATATGAAACCAAAACCAAGATCCCTAATGACGAGCGTGATGTTGAATCACTGACCCCCGTCACTCAACTTGAAACAAAACACTTTCTCTTCCCACCAACTTTCCAAGCCACTGGAACACAAGTCTCTCAGGAGATCCCACAAGAAGCACTCTATTCCCAGTTAACATATATGGTCACCAGATTTGGCCTTCCCAAAGATCTCAACAGAATTTGGCCACCAAAACCAGCTCGCCTGATACGCAGGACAATGCGCATCCATCTGTCCTAGCGCATACCTCACATCCACTTCATCGAGGTTTCCACACCGATTCGCTGCGTGGATGCAATAGTAGACAACCATCTCCTCCTTGTTGAACAATGCGTATGTATAACCATTTCCACTGCAGAGTTCGTACCCACCATTCGCCACCAAGCTGACCCACGCTTCAACCGCTGCGTCTACACCGCTGTGGTCTAACGGCTCATTATAGCAGTCTCCATCAGCCCATTTCTGTCTAGGAGCGAGGACATTGCGAGATTTGAGGGATTTGGTGGGGGCGGTGGCTTCCGAGACAATGGGTGGGAAGTCAGGATTGGAGAGAGAGGTGGTAACGATGGTTCCATCACCCTGATCCGTGGTGATCCCTAAGGAATAAGTACCAATCAGCTTTCATCAAGAACGACTGGGAGGAGATGAAGGAATATATATGAGCAATCCGGGGAAATGTCCATGAAATAGCTCACAGAGACCGTCAAACGGAAGATCAGGAACAAGACTGCTTGAAACAAGACCTGCGAGCAAGATAAATACAGAAGCAATGCTTGGTAGATGCATGGCGAGGAGCAGATGTGTTGCTTGAGTTGGATGGGAGTTCGGTGGTTTGGAATATGAATTTGGGGTTCTCTGTGTGAACTGTTTCTGATGTATTTAGAAAATCATTCACTTCTGGGAAAGCACCAGACCTTATATATCTGGACCGGTAGCTGACAGGGTGACATTGATCTTTGCCTACGCTTCTTTCATTTCGTCCTACATACCTTTTGTCGTGTACTTCTACGGAGGTTCCTGTCAACACGTACGAGCACGGCCTGGGAATTTCACTCTGTAACCCTGTAAAATAGGCTGGCTAGTATGATGGTAGGGTCAGAGCATTCACGGGCATGCAGTGCTATGCTTCTACAACATGAGCTTCCCCGACACTAGTCGTGCCGCAAAACCTAGATGTAAGCACCTGGGTTAAATTATACCTCATGCCATCACAACTACCAGCTCTAGATATAAAATTGTGTTCTCGTAAAACAAAAGTTTTCTTGTTCCTAAAATAAGAAATATGAAACCAATGACGTGAAACTTAAAAAAAGGATGATCATGGTTCTCGCAAGTTTTAACCACAGTCCAATTCAATCACAATCAGTTCATAACACCAATAAGTTGTGTATTCCACATTCCACGGCAGCACAACTTCTGTGGAGGTCTGTCAAAGGTGTTCAGTAATCATTTTAAAACGGCAGCCTAAAAATCCTTAATAACAGACGCAACAGGGGTCGTCAGAATTCTGGACGCACCCTCAAATTTTAGCGAAAACACACCAAAAACAGGTTTTTTCATGGCTTACAGCTTAACAAATTCATATTATAACAGTAGCTTATACTATACATATAGATTTTCTTTATTATTAAAATAAAGTCAATAAAGATGATTTTTTTTCTAAGTTTATTTTTAAAAGAATTATTTTAAAATATAAATTTTACTAATAAATTTTTAGTGTAAAATAAAAGTTTTTAAATTAAACTTTAAAAGATTTATTATTTTACATTGTAAAAAGTGAAACTTTAAGTGCATACTTTAATTTAACAATACTATTACTTTCAAAAGAAAATAATTAATAGAAAATGTTTTACAACTGTACAAAGTAAATGGTTTTTGGTGTGTTTTCGCTAAAATTTAGGGGGTGCGTCCGGAATTCTGACCACCCCTGTTGGATGCTAAATATAACATAAACATACCATGGCTATCCAAAAAAAAAAACCTTGTAGAGAATGATTATTAATCACAATCATTGGCTGCATTTCAGCCTAATGACCCAATCGGATAGTTTCGTTCTCAGAGCCAATCCCGCAAAGAGCAAGTGATACCCATGCACGCTGCACGCGGCACTCAAAAGTAGCACCGAAGGTTTCTGTGCCACAATGTTTTGCAGCTAATATCTTTGGCTATTGTAGCTCGTTCATGAACTTTGCAATGCCTCCTTCCAGTTAAAGATCTCACCACATCACTTAATGCATGACCAAGGAAGTGATCAAGCCGATACACACCACTAATCTAACTAATATTCGTGGACATAGTTCTCAAAGCCGGGGAGGATTGCTTTCCGAGTTTCAGATCGCACATGATCTCGATCTCATGGTTCACCTCCCTTCTCTTTTCACTTCTTTCCATATGTCGGTGTACCTTGAGGGCGACCCTATCAGTTGAGAGGTTCCGGTCTTATGCAGACGCTAGCTTGTGGAGTACTACATGCTATGAAAGGAGTTCCTTCCACGGTTGCTGGAAGAGAAATCGTGCATTTGTCTCCAACCAGAGAACTCTCCGGAGATGGACCTCGATATCATCCCAACAATGAAGACCCAGCTCTACCGATAATGCGGCTGCCTTTTCAAGAAACCATTGACTCTCATTCGTGCCAATGGATGCAACAGATCTCACTGACAGGAACCATATAGACAACGAATCATGTCGTTCGGGCCTCGCTAATAGTGGATTGAGATGATACTTCAATTGAAGGATAAGTGAATTGAGGATATGGGCATGGGAGGGCAACTCCGTAGCGCAGACACTCGGAAACGCTTGTTGAAGGTTAGAGACCTCCTAGAGTAGGCAAGCTGAGCAGACGATGGAGTATTAAGCAGGTAAGATCATGTAAATCCGTTGTTGAGAGGATACCTTGGCCGTCAGATGCTTGACATCCGGTGAAAATTGAGCGAAGACGGGTGAGATTATTTTCGAGAGTGGGATTATAATGTGACAAATGAACCACCTTATTGAGATTTGGACGATGTGGCTTTGATCAGCTCTATTATTTGTAGATTATACTATGTTCGAACCCTTCATTTCTTTCTGGGCAAAACATCTGTCGCCATCTCCTTCACTTTACTCCAAACTCTCTTGGAGCCTGTTGGATGAGAATCTTGCCGAATTTCGACTGTAATTGTGTTTCCTGACAGCTGCGTGGTTTCTGGCAAGTCGTTTTCTGAGCACCCAAGAGAGCTTTCGTCCTCATTGATGCTTTCTGAAGTCGCAATTTCTGGTGGGGTCAAGCAAGGATGAGGGTCGTTCGTAATGGAAGTCGAAGAGTCTGCATTTCCAGATACGCTGCTTCTTGACTGGGAAGGAGCGTTTCCGCCGAGACCACTGTCATTAAAGCTGCTTCCATCTTCGTGCTCCGAGTCGGATTGCTCCCCTTCCACCGCCTCTCCTTTGCTCGACCATCGCCAAGGTAATCTTTTCGTTCGTCCAAAAATCACAGCTCCATTTTGATGACCGAATGGTTGTTGGTGTCGTTTTGGTCCTAAAGATGGCGGCAGAAGAACCTGGACCCGGTCACAACAGCCTGAGAAGCTCGATTCTCTGCCGTCGCAAGGCTCAAATAGCTTATCTGGCTTGTGCTAGTAAATTCCACTGGCAAGCTCCATGGGTCTCGATTCATGGTTTCCTTGTCTTTTGCAAATATCTCTCAGTGTCGATATGCAGGCTACAAGGTAGTCTTTACCTTTGGGGACTTGCCTCCATTTCCTGCACAGCTTGTTTGAGTCCTTTGATGGCCTAATAATTTCACCAAATCCCTTACCAAGAAGCGTGATTGCTCGGACACTTCGTGTCAAATCGACCCACCCCTTGCCGCTGGACTTCAGGGAGGCTATCCTGGGCCGCAAATCATTCTGCCCATCCACAATATCCATGAACCAAATCCCAAAAGCTTGTCGCGGTCTGTCCAGCGTATACCAATACTTGGCGAGGTCAATATCTTTCCTTCGTAGTCATATATCTGCTCCAAGACATGGTACGTTTGTCGAACCAAGTCTTGATACGTCCATTTCCTGGTCACGCCATTCTCTGTCTCCTCGAACATCAACAGATCTCGATTTTTGGAGTCGAGCAAGGCCTTCTTCGCAACGCATGATCCAGCTGCCAGATCAACATGTAAAAAATTGTTGAGATTGAAAAGATCGCTCTCTGAATATGGACTGGAGCCTAGCTGAGCTCTTGTTAAATGAAGGAGTGCGGCTGTGCCATCCACAAGCCATCCTTGACGGTCCTCAACGTCATATAGGACCACTTTCATGTTATGTGCAGAATGAATTTCCTGTTGATATGGTCCTACCCGAGACAGATAGATTGACGTGTCCTTGTTTCCTCGGGTGAATGAGGCGCCACCACTAATATAGTTGCCAAGCACGATAGATGCTTTTTCGATGGTAATTCCAACTGATGCGAGATTTGGACCTGGCCATCTGATCTCTTCATATTTGACATCCGCTGTGCCGGCCCGGATCTCGACGGAGGACGTCCAGCCTAAAAAATGATGCGACAAGGGCAAACAAGCGTTGTCTACATTGCGTAGCAACGCCCGTTTGGGACATCGATCAGAAGCAGCCAAGTACGAAATCCGACCACCGTCCTGTTCGAACAGGTAGTGCCATAGTACAGATCCCTTCAATCGCTTCATAGGGCAAAACAAGGTCGAAAATCCTTTGACCAGCAAGCATCCATCAAAGGTGGTAACTCTTGAGGCTGCTCCCAAACCTGCCATTATGTTCAGTGGAATTTCCAATCCCTTCTCTGCCTGCAGCCTTGCTAGTATTGGAAAGCCCTGCACTATGACTGGATTCTTGAATAGTGGAAGCCAACATGCATCTGTCACACTTTCTCCGAGTTGTTGTGTGTCAATGTCCATATATTGCAACAATATCGTGAACATCCCATCCCAGAAAGTTATTTTGGGCGTACAATACGAAGGCTGGTTGCTTGAAGGTGATGACTTGAGAGCTGTGCTCAGCCACACCAGCTGTTGCCCTATCTCTGCTATCATCAAGTCAGAGCCTGTTATTACAACAGAAAGCCCAAGAGCGGAGATATCGAGTTCGAGCTGGGTACCGTCTGGCAAAGATACTAATTTGATTAGCTTTCAAGAAGTCATACCACATCGCAAAATATCCAACCTTTTTGAGATTGGCCAATTCCAGTATCCATCACATCTTGCAAGGCGCATAATATTTCAGTCCCGGTAGCTGGCCAGACTTGACGCAAATAGTCTGCGCAGGTCGTTGCTCGAGCGTCAACACCACAGCCGGTGAGAGTAATGACAGATCCAAGTTGGACGTGCTCCAGGCCCCGGAAATTGCTCCTTCATAAAAGTTGCCAGTGGCCAGTCAGCAAATTTGAATGTAGCCGTGGCCGAATCTCTGCACCTTAGATTCGTTCTATATGAGCCTAAACCCTTCAGGATGCTTTTTCTAATGCTTTCTGCAGTTGTGCCCTCGGAATCTGTTAGTAAAAGGACAGATTTTGCCTTGGCCAGAAAAGTTTGGTATGCGGCGCTTTTAGTGAGAAACTTCCATGCCTCTGGAAAATGGACCATAGCATAGCCTTCATTTCCGTCTTCATCCTCCTCTTCATCTTCATCTTCGTCTTCAACATTGGTATTCATGGCTTCATATTCATCCGTCCTGGTATTTGGGTTGTTCCAAAGAAGATTCATCTTCTCTACCAAGGTCAACCCTACCTGTGCTTTCAGGGAATTATGATTTGCCGCCTCCTCATCTTCATCCAATCCATTTCTCAGGCTCTCGCTTGTCCTTATGTGCGAACTATTTTAAGGACGCATCGAGGAGATTCGCGATTCGGCTGCGGGAAATCAGCTTGTGCACTGTAGAGACCACCATAATGAATGAAGCGGTACTCACCATCTGTGGTGTCGGATAAATACCATAGCATCTCTTTCTTGACCTTAATTGGCAGTATGGTGAAGGCTTATTGAGAATTCTGTTAGGAGCACCATAAGTTGCCGTGTGATGGTCTTTTTTCCACCTACGCCACCTGGCAAACTGTGCAAGTGTCGAAAGATTTCGTTCGAGAATGCCGAGGCAAGCTTCTGTTTGACATCGTCGGCAATATCGAGGTGTTGATTGTCCGTAAGAACTCTCTTGTTATCGTCATCAGCCCCGTCGTATTTCTCTTGGTCATGCTCAATCGACAGAGATGCGTATCCCGAGTCTGTATTTGCGCCTAATACAGTAAGATTTTCGTACATTGCCTCGCCCACATTATAATCATCCAAGTTTGAGTGCAAGCGATCGACATTCCACGTCAATCCATTATGGCGAGGTATTGAGTGGAGTACGACGTCGTGGTATTCGACCTCGGATATTTGGTTGAAGCGATATGGAATTGGCAGTTCAGGTCTGCTCGTTAAGAAGACTCGCAGTCGCACTCTCTCCGATAATCGAGCGTCAGATAAGAGTTGTAGAATAATCTGGATGTTTTTCTTATTGTCGCACTCATCGAGTGCGTCAATTACAACAACATACGAGGCATAAAAGTCGTTGCCACGTGATTTCAACAACGGGTGAAGGACTAGTTGCTGCCACTGGTCGCGGAGACGGGCTTGCAATGTCGCGATGCTTCCTAATGGCGTCACAGATAAACCGATCGATAGTCGGTATACTTCTCGCAAGTCGTGCCGCAATGCTTGTGACGAACTTCCTAGCATGGCCAACGTCTCCATCTCCCCGCGAAAAGAAGAAGCTAGCCCCGAGACGCCCCTCCGTATACCATTTACGTGCGACAGTCAGCGCAATTGTCGACTTTCCTGTACCAGCTAAGTCATTTAACCAGAAGATGCTCCGATTATCTTGTCCATCGGCCCAGTCATATATCTGTTGTAGCAGGTCAACTCGAGTATTAGGAAGGCAACTGGGTTCATCT
This sequence comes from Bisporella sp. PMI_857, assembly GCA_021307315.1. Taxonomy (NCBI): domain Eukaryota; kingdom Fungi; phylum Ascomycota; class Leotiomycetes; order Helotiales; family Helotiaceae; genus Bisporella; species Bisporella sp. PMI_857. The sequence continues at coordinate 19,992 of JAJSPD010000070.1, forward strand.
TGGTGGTTGACTGAGTTAAAAGGCGCTTCGATAGCATTCGGTAACAAATCGAGTAGATCGTTGTCAAGTCCTTACATCAATTAGCTCTAGGCTAGCTGACTATGACTAGGTAGCAATTTAAATAGTATGCTTACCGAGCTCCTCCCGGAGCCGTCTGAATGCGTTCTTTTCCCCTTCGCCATAGATAAGCGGCATAAAGACGTTACAGATACCCAATAACGAGTATGCCTTATCCTCTTTGCGTGTAGTCTGGCGGTCTTCTGCCCATGACAACCTATCTTCGATGTCGAACTGTGACAAAGGTGCTCCCCGAAGCGCTGGTAGAGGGATTCCTGTTATCGCGTGGATCTGTCGCTCTAAACTCCTCTTGTCCCCTAGACGGTCTCCTTCTTGAGAGAAAAATTCAACCGAGCCTGGGCTCGGGGCCAGCAACTCCTGGAGGGTCCAGCCTCGAGTAAACCATTTACTTGACCGAAATGCTGGTGCCCAAGTATACTCGGTAGACAAATCGCTCGCTTTCTGTCTTTTTGTCGACACATCTAAGAGATAGACATAGCATTTGACCGCATTCTGATGCCAGCGAAACATCGAGTTAATAGCCTACTGAAGCTCAACGGCATTGGATTTGTCAATACAGCAGGTGTCTACACAAAAGTATTGCAAGCCATCGCGTCCGGCCTGTTCTCCACAGAACCTGATCTTGTCAAAACCCGCCTTGCTCGTTCTATTCCCCTTTATCATGCCCTTAAAGGTGACTTCCTCCAGTCCCTATGTGTGTGAGAGTATAGCATATAGGGAATATTGTCGAAGAACTCCGTGAGGCTGAACTTGCCATCGTTGCTGTATTGTAGGAGGCGCATTACTCAGAGAGGGTCTCAGAGAGTTACTGAACAAAATAATGTCGCTGAATAGTTGTCGCAGGGTCGATAGTATGTATTTGTTAAGGTGGCAGACGGGTTACGTCGATTGTACTCGTATGGCTCAGCTGGACGACAGCCTCGCGCATAGCGTGGTGCATCATCGCGCTAGCCTAGCCGATCGCAGCCACCCACTGTGGAAAATCATAGCGGCTGTCTGGACCATTTCAAGCGTCGGATGCGTGATCGAGCCATGCATCGTCTTTCCATCACTGAGGCGCATCTTGCAGTAAGGAAGAACCTGTATATCAGCGCTCAAGGTAGAGCGAAAGCAGGTATGCGGCAGCTTGTGGAAGTTTCTAGAAGAACGCCATACTTTATATAAATTCGGTAACCCCTGCTGTCGGAACAAGTTTCCCGAAAGTGTCTAGTTACAAACCATCTTTCCCGGCGTGAGAAGACCTAACTAGAGCCATCTTATTTCCCTGTGGAATGCCTTCACATGAACTTACAGTGGCCGGGGACAGAGCCTTTCACAAGTCTCGCTTTGTCATTACGTTGTTGCAGCTAGGTTTTCTAAAATAGTGTGACCTACTTGTGTATATAAGCAAATATACTGCATTTGGTTTTTCCTGTCATGAGAACATACTGATAGGGTACTCAGCACCAGCTGACTAGTTTCTCCAGTAAAGCGGGCGATGGCTATTTTTCTACTTCATGCTGTTTGTTATTAGGCTCACTTTAGTGGAGTAACTTCCGTATGTGGCGAGTCTATGTAAACTATACTCATTCTAGGTAAAGGGAAAGATGAGGTCACATAGGTAAGCCCAACTCATACGACAATTATCCTACCTGTTCTGCTTCATCTCAACACATATTGCCTGAAAACTCTATAAATGATTGAACAGCTGCAACTGCCCCTATTATAATTGATCTTCTGTCAAAAATCGCAATCCATTAAAAAGCGCACCCCAAAAATTATTCAATTTTGATTTAAAAAACTCTACGAGATCTAATCAGATCATTTTGGCGATTGCTATATTCAAAAGAAAAGAATATTCTGACTCTTGAAGTGAAAAAAAGACCTCAAAACCCCAAATTTCATGATTTTGCCGAAGGACGGCTTACTCCTTGACTAACATTGCATGGCCCAGAAATGGATAAGGATGACCGGGATGACCGCGATGCCTCAGAAGTGACCAATTGGTAAGGCCGGCCGTACGGATCACTGAAGCAGCGCCAATGGCTATATCTTTTGCGGCACATGTAAATAAATGGTTCCAGAACCTGGCATGACCACCGTCCACTGGAACAAGGGAGGGAGGTTAGAGTATCCGTGGAAGAGCAAGCCGCATCCAAAAATTAACCAGGTGAGCCTCTAGGGTGAAAGAGGGGGTGAAGAGGAGTGCAGCGTGTAGGCAGCAGAGTACAACCACGGAAAATTTATCTGTTGTTTCCCCTCAGCCCTCTCCGCCTCTCTCTCTCTCTCTCTCTCTCTCTCTCTCTCTCTCTCTCTCTCTCTCTCTCTCTCTCTCTCTCTCTCTCTCTCCGCCTCTCATATTCAGCTCACGTGTCTACGTGCTACAAACATCGAACATAGTGATGCCGTGCCGGACATCAGAGCAGGTTCAGAAACTAATTACGGAAGACATATCTTCTAAACAGGTGGACTGTCTGGGAAAGATCGGGCTCTGGGACTGGGTTGTCTTCCCCGACACTGATGAATACGCCGCACGTATTGATTCGTGCTTCAACAATTGTGCGAAGCTAAAGTCGGCGTGTATCCTAATGCCACAAGTGACCGCCGAGGTTGCGACCGCTATCAAGGCGCTGGTCAATGCAGGTCAGAAGTTCGCCATACGGTCGGGAGGGAGCAACTTCTGGCCCAGCAACAATATTGATGGTGGTGCCACTATCGACCTCGGGCGCATGAATCCCTCCGAGTATGATCCCAAGAGTGAGACAATCATAATCGGTGTATGGGGCTTCGCGGGCCAGGTACGTCTGTCAACTATGTATCTTGGTTCTCCAAGGTTCTCGACTGGAGGTTGAGATTTGAACACTTGTCGACTGACAAGCCACATCAACAGATTTACGAAAGGCTCGCTAAGTACGAAAGAGCCGTTGGAGCAGCCCGGGAGGCTAGCGTTGGCATTGCCGGGCTCGCTTTAACCGGGGGTATCGCACTCTTCATAGGCCGTTACGGCTTCGCATGCGACCAGGTCGTTTCCCACGAGGTAGTGTTAACCGACGGTCGGATCGTAATTGCTGACGCTACAGGGGAGCATGCGGAGCTTTTTAAGGCTCTCAAGGGGGGTGGCAATAATTTTGGAATCGTTCCGCACTTCACCATACGTGCTTTGCCGTGCAGCACAGTTTGGGGCGGTGGGGCCATGCTCCCAAAGGAAATCTTTCCTGAGGCAGTCGAAGCCATAGTCGACTTCGTCAAGAGGGTCCCGGGTGATTCAGATACCAATCTGATCTGTATGTTGTGTAGACTAACACTAAAGCTAGTCACCATCGTTGCTGCCTTGTACGCCAACGTGGCTGGCGTGGAAAAGCCACCGATCCTAGATAAATGGCTAGCATTTCCGGAGACCTGGAAATAATACAAGATGGATAGCATTCTTGGACTCTTGGAGACCACTGAATAGACAAGAAATTACTAGTGAGTCGCGCACTTGTCCCTGGTGGCTTAATACACATCAAATCCCTGACGAGCATTTCCACCGCCAATTGGTTCACCCTGTGCTTCAAGAACGAGACTTCTATCATAATGCTACGTATCTGTAAACTTAAAATCATGTGCGCTAGTAATCCTAAAATGCAACGGAGGGGACTCGAATGATCCCCGCAACCAGTTTGACCTTGGTATCTGTCGCGGTCCTTGTACAGTCCTAGATTAATCTATGGTCCAGGATAGTGGCCCGAATCACTGCGAGAAGAACTGCCTTCCCTATCGTAGGTTGCAGCTTGAGCGGTTGTTGTTGACGCCAACTGTGTACTGTGCACCTTTTCAAGTCGATCCTCATTGTACATTCCACTATTTACCTAATAGCCTTTCTCCGTACCATCACTGAGCTTAGCTATATGAATAGGCTGATGAGCCTCGGATAGTATTTACGGACACTGACTTGGTATGATAATTTTATCTCAAGAATACTTTATATACGGGTAGCTAGAGCTCCTGTGTGCGAACGTTTTTGCTCATCCTCGCTCGGACATCCGCCATCGTTGCCGCCAGACCCAGGATCCCTATTCTTAATCCACCGTCGTCATTGTTGCTTACGGCTGACTACTTCGCGATGCAAGAGCCTCGGCATCAACGGCTTTACCATCCTGGGGTCTAGTACCCGTCGTATTGACGTAGTTGCGGCCTGCTTTCACCAAGGTCGACAGAGTCGCTCCATCAAACAACAGTTGGGACGACATATGCTAGCTGAAGCTAGCCAAGAGGAATGAGTGTTGCTTTATCGGCTTGATCGTAAGTCGTCAATCTTCCCAACACGGCTGATGCTCTAAATGAATTTGGCAAGCTAGCCCCTCTCGCTTGGCCAGCCTTGCGCATTCATCCTCCTTCCTAGATAGATGGGTATCATTCCCCCTTCGGCGGCCAGTGTCACTGACATATTATTCACCTTTGCCGCGGCTGTTCATTGTCAGTAGCCACTTTACCTCCTTGTGGCCGTTCTTTTCCGCCCACCACAATGGCGTCCGACCAAACTTAGAGTCTCTGCAGTTTGGGTTAACACCACCTTTTTGAAGCAGCAATCTCACTACTTCCGCATGCCCATTTCGTGCTGCCCAGAGTAGCGGCGTCCGATTCTCCGGATCTTTAGCGTCCGGGTCCACCCCATCTGTCTCAAGCAATATCGCTACTACCTTTACATGCCCTCTCTCTGCTGCCAACGATAACGGCGTCTGACCATACCAAGGGGCCACAGAGTTTAGGTCAACACCACCTTTCCCAATTAGCAATTGTGCTATTGTCGCATAGCCCCTCTCCGCCGCCCATGACAATGGACTATGACCGTACTCGGAGTCTTTAATGTTTAGCTCGGACTCGTCTTTTTCGAGAAGCAGCTTCACCACCGCGTTATGTCCATTCCGCGCCGCCCATAATAACGGCGTCCGACCATATCGAGAGTCTATGATATTTAGGTCAACCATATCTTTCTTAATTAATAGCTTCACCGTCTCTTCGTACCCGTGCTCCGCTGCCCATGATAGAGGTGTTTGCCCATACTGAGGTTCTTTGAAGTTAAGATCGACTCCCTCTTTCTCGATTAATAACTTCACTACTCCTATATGCCTGTTTCTTACTGCCAGCCATAACGGCGTTAGACCATTAGAACTCTTAGGATTTAGTTCAATGCCGTCTCTCTCAAGCAATAAACCCACCAGGTCATTGAATCCTCTCTCTGATGCTACTAGCAGTGTCTGATCATACTTTTGGTCTCCAACCTTTCCTAGGCGATTTGCATTCTTCTCAGTTAGCAACTTCGCCATAGCACTGTCCCCATTACGTGTCGCTAGCAGCAGTGGCGTCCATCCGTAATTGTCTTCCAAATTAACACTAACGTCGCTAAAAGCTAACAACATCTTTACTACCTCTTCATTCCTATTCTCCACGGCCCACAGCAGCGGGGTCCGGCCAAACGAAGGATCCTTAGAGTTACGGTCAACGGCATCTTTCTTAATTAGAAGCTTCACCACTGCCTCGTCCCATTTACATACAGCCCTGGATAGTGGCGTCCATCCAGAGTCGTCTTTTGAGTTAGCGCAAACATTAAAATTGAACGAATCTTCCAATATAGCTCGCAAGGCACTTATCAGACTGGATCTCGACACAACATGGAGTAGACTTGGTCCTCCTGGTGGACAATCTTTCGAGGATGGGTCCAGTGCTCGATATAAGCGGCTCCATCGTTGCAAGAGGTCCCTTGATGGCCAGCGTAAATAGTCCAAAAGATCAGATTGAGAGATAGTTTTAGCCTCGGCTTGCTCCGCATGTACCACCCAGGATGTTATCGCGTAGTGCAAAAAAGGGAACTCAACTCCTAAGTTGTCCCGGTCCACCCTTTCAAAGTATCCTACCTCTTCCATTGCCATATAACGAATGCATGACCTGGAGAGGCGATGGTGTGCATGACCGATGGCTAAATCAATCGACATCCGAGTCCTGTCGATGAGTCGTAGACCGCCTTGGAGGACCAAGAAGTCGATGACTGATTGGTGAATAAACTGCACAATTCGTTTGTTATTATGCAATCGGATCTCGGCGAGTCCACAAGAAAGGTGTTTAACTCTCCTCTGCATCAGGTCATTATCGTCTGTGTATTCTTCTGCATCTCGGCATTGTCGCAGTGACCTGTACGGCGTGTCGGCGTCGATAACCATTGCAAAGCGCAATTCGTCTAAGGTCAGAGGATGAGTAGCGAAAAGTATCCACTGTATGAGTTTTAGTGACCTCGGTCTGTTATCCGGGTCTATGTCTTTTAGGAGCTCCCGATAGAGCTCATTTAAGTTTTGAGGAGTCCGTTGGATTACATTATTAATCACCCTGCGGTCTTCTCCTCTAAGCTCGAGTTGTAAAACTTTATCAACAGCAAGAGATGCCCATTGGAAACTGCCATCTGCACGTTCTATTATCGCGTCCTGGAGTCGGCTTCGGTTGCCTTTGAGTTCATATCGTACATACGTCGTTATATCAGTTTTATTTTCCGTCTCGACGCAAATCTCCGGCCCATAATCTAAGACTAAGGCGGGATAGTGACGACAGGAGAAACAAATGCCGAGAGTATTTTCGTACCGAGTTTCATGAGTAAACGGAGTCCTCAAAAGTCTCTGAAACCCCCTTACAATTTCGATAGCCGCCTTCTCCCCGCATTCATCTAGCGCATCAACGATGATTCGTATCGAGTATCTGCCAGACTTCAAGAGCTTCTCAAACAAACTCTCAAGGGTATTTTGTAGCTCACTCAAATGCCAGTTCCAATCTATTCCAGGCGGCCCTATAGACTCACATTTCTTCTCAAAAGACTTTTTAAGGTCAGATAACAAATCGGGCACTTCTTCACGAATGTGGTCAATAGTTTGATATAAAATTGATCGGAAGAGACCAAGAGCTGTCTTCTGGAGCTCGGTGCCACGGCCATGGAAGAAGAATGAAGCAAGCAGAACCTTATTTAGAGATCGAGGTTTAAGTTCGTCAATTTTCCGAAGAGCGTGCTTCAGCAGAGTTGACTTTCCAGTTCCTGGATTTCCCCGGATCCATAGCAATCCTTGCTTCTGATCAAGCCACTCTCGTAACGTCTTGTGTTCTAGTAACCATGTACATGTACCATCCACGGCGGGCTTGATATCGTTTTTGCGATCATACATCTCTCTGAAATGGAGAGACTTAAGGAGCTGCATGATGGCTGGATCGGGAGGGTTGGAATCTGTGTCACTGGCGCCTGATACATAAAGCCGTTGTTAGCTATACAAATACAGTCAAATCCATTTACCCCATGTTGCAAAGTGTGTCTAGGAGACGTAATATTCGTGGCAGGAATACAAAAATTATGGGCAATTTTACAGAAAATTTCACAACTCGAGATGAAATATGATGTTGCTGTGCCTCCCCCATCCCTGCCCATAGCCAAATGAATACTAGTACTCCCATGTATTCAAATCCCAAGGTTTTGACCGGTCTGGTGAATGCCTACGGTCACATGTAATATATCTCATAATCGCGGAAATAAACTTAGAAAATATTGTTTTGACTAACCGTTTCGTAAATGTTCTAACTCCTCTACCACTCTCTCCGCCATGGTGAGAATAACTTCTCGAGCATACGCGGCAGCCGTTGCCGCCGCATATTCCTGCCAGTCCTTGTTCTTATGCGAGTCCGAGTAATCGCAAATTCCCCGAATAACAAGACAAGGGAAGACATCCATCAAGCCAGCCGCTTCCATTTCAAAGCAAAGTGCATTATTATACTTTGAGCTGATCTCATCTCTCTTCTCCCCAGACTTCATGACTAAATCTCCTGAGAGAATCGTGCTATAATGTATTCGAATCTCTCCCGGGGGATCGCGATCCGGTCGTTCTACCTCGTAACACTGGTCGTGTAAACTGCACTGTGTGCCATCTTCGTGATTATAGTTGGCTAAGAATAGTCGATCGGGGAGAGGGGGGCTCCTGTACAGGTCTTTCATCCTTCGAAGCTTCCCAAAGCGTTGTAGGTGCTTTACGAATAAGTCTTCCTCTCCTTCTTCTGCCATATAGTACTGGTTGTCTACCTTATCAACAACCTTTAGCAGTAGCGCCGGAGGTTTATTGAGTGTTCGGGTGACTTCAATACCATCTGGAAGCTGTTTCCCAAGGTCATATTGTACGACGGCGGGCCCTACCTCCGGTGCGCCGACCACGACATCTCCCAGCCGAACGTCATGCTTCGGAAGATGAGGCGCCCCTCCCCCAATCCCAACTAGCAAACCTACTCTGATATTCTTAAAGGTCAAGCGTATCCGACCCACGACGTCAGCAATAGCCACTTTCCCTTGCGCACCTCTTGGAGGCCCTGCAAGAGCAACATTGTGGTTTCCAATTTTTCCTAGCGTGTATTCGTTGTCGTCCTCTAGGCGCAAAGGGATTGACTCGTGCTTCTCGTCCAACATCACAGTTATCGCGTTCAACTCCAGGGGCTTGATATAAATAAGTCCTACAGTATAGGCATCGGCCGTGAGCTTAATTTTGGTAGCCATAGTCGGCGTATTCAAGTGGTGCCTGTCCGAGCTGCCGACCACTGAGTTTTGGGATTCCAGGTTGCTATTTTAGCAAATCGTATTGGCCTCGGGCTCGAGAATTGATATGCATTGCAGTGAGAACAGAGAATCTTCTTTAGAAGGAATTTAGTTACTATTTGAAGCTTTGCTCTGCTTGGTTGGGTCCCATGTGCTGCAGCAAGAGAGTACTCAGGCTGGTTGGAGAAGCCAGGCTCTGGTGGAGATAAGGAGGACGACGGATGGCTTGGAGGCGGTGCGGCGAGTTTCGTCGGTTTGAGTTTTAGGAACTGTAGTATTCTGCTGGAGAGCAGGCCTACACACACGAATATTTGGCTGGCAGACGTGAGAAGCAGCAGGTTTTAGATGCAGAATGGCTCCTCATCGAATAAATTGTACTTTTCCAAGTACCCCAGCGAACATCGTAGGATTTTGGTATGAGAGACGGGATGACGATGCGTTCGGGCGGGGCAATTCAAGGCGCTAACATATACAGTAAGATAAGCGGGAATTCCTAGCGTTAATGTACAGCTTTATGCTTGGATAGGATCGGTAACAGAGCCAATGGGCTTACCGGACCGAGACTTTTCACAAAATTGGACCTTCCTATACGAGGATCTTCTGGTTTGGACCACTTTTGATTTGAGAATGCTAACCATTGCTCCCAATATGCTTTTATAGATTCAGGATATCTAATACAACCCGCATTCTATCAACGTGATACCCTCTATCAATTTCATATTCCGAACAACCTGTGTTAGAAATAGGATCTATTGGGCAGAGGACCAATTAGAGGATCTACAAGAGCATCACAACAATAGAATACGGGCTTATTAGGAGCGTTACAACAATGCTAGGCGGAAGAACACAAACGGAAGCAAGATTACGGCCAAAGAACTCAACGCCGTGTTAGGCTTTGCAGAGCAATCTGGGAGATTGAGGAACAGAGACACAGAACTAGAAAGCACAAACACCGGATAAGAGGGGGTCCGCCTTCATATAGCTTTAGAACAACGAGCCGTATATTAGACTTAGATGTAACCAGTATGTAGCCTGCATATCCTGAGAAGGGATATGTTGATATCCATGAACCATGAACCATTAACTATGGTCGTGGTGGTAGGGGTTATCTTTGATTAAACCCTTGTCATTAGTTGACGCATAGAATAGTCTCAAAACTGTTGGGTCGGTTCTTCGTATGCTTCCTTGAGTTAGTGACTAGTAGGAAATCCCGGCGTCCTTCGACGCAACATGGCAGTGTCTTTCGGCATATTTGAGATTTGATATACTGAAGCCCTAGCCCAGAAGTCTGCCGCTGCATATTGTCGATATTGAGATAGTGCAGATTTAATCCCGCGGAACCTTCTCCGGAATTCGTATTTGTGGAGGTGAATGCGGGGTCCCCATGTAATCTGAGGAACCTTAAATTTGTTCCAATCAAAGGGAAGGGAATATCGTAGGGCTGTGGCGTTGAATCGTCATAAGTATGCACGAAAAGCATGAAACAATAATGAGCAAGCTCATTTCTCAATTTTCGATTGAAAGTCTCCGATCCGGGTATTACAAACTGCGCCGATACTGTTTGAATATTCAATCCACCCAGCCAATCTTCACAGCTACAAGATTGACATTGTGAGCGTTGTAAGTCAGCTACGACTCCACACATGTCCCTTCCAATCTATTTCACGTGCCAAATCAGGTCCTCGTTGCTCGGTCGTGTGTTTTCCTTGTCATTGTACCGAAATAGATGACGCACAAAGCGCTGATGTCTTCCGAATTTCGAAATTTGGTCATTCTATCCGATAGCATTCGGGTGCATTTACAGTCGCTGCCGTCAACCATGACTGCGGCGTCCACTGACCGCGAGCCCAATACAAGCCTTGAAGATGAAGATAGGGGTATTCGTGTACATGCAAGGACTTTGGTTATTGTTGGGGTATGATTTTGATCAGTCTTTATCACGATTTGGGATGCTAAGTCAACTGACAGGCGATAAACTTTGCGTACCTCGCACAAATCATGATGATCATTGGATCTGGATTCTTTGCACAGTCTTTGGCACAGCTTCTTGGGGGGTCAGATCGGACTGTATGGTTGAGTACCTCCATCAACATCCTAACAACAGCCCTTTGTCCTCCGGTAAGCCAGGCCGCCGACTACTGGGGCAGAAAATGGTTCCTCGTCGGATCCCAAGCATGCGGCTTTGCTGGCTCGATAATTATTTCTCGAGCCCAGTCGATGGATACCGTCATAGGCGGCTTCATAGTTATAGGCATCTGCTCTGGGGCACAGTCCCTTTCGTTTGCTGTCGTCTCAGAAGTTTTGCCTCGGAGCTACAGACCGTTTGCGCAGACGAGCTTGAACCTGACTTCCGGCCTGGCTGCAATAATTGTTATCTGTATGGGGGGCTCATTAGTACGCGCCGGTCAGGACAACTACAGAAGCTTCTTCTATCTTGTAGCGGCTATTTTTGGGGTTGCTACGGTCGCCGTCGTCGTATGCTACAACCCGCCGCCACGGGAACTGCAAATATCTCTGAGCACTAGCGAGAAGCTTCGAAGGCTGGACTGGGTAGGTTATCTCCTCTTAACACCCGGCCTAGTACTATTCTGCATTGCATTAGCATGGAGTCAGAATCCTTACCCTTGGAACGACTCTCACATTCTTGCGCCACTCATCATCGGTATCATTCTCCTGGCTGCGTTTTGCCTATATGAATGGCGTTTCAAGAACGATGGAATGGTTCACCATGACCTTTTCAAAACCAGGAACTTCCCGATTGCCTTGATCACCATCTTCGACGAAGGACTAGTATTCTTTGCTATCAACACATACTACGCCTTCGAAATTAGTGTTTTCAGGAACACCGATCTCTTAGACTCCGGCCTACACTTCATGATTATGTTCCTGGCCACCTCAGTGAGTGCGATCATCGTTTCTCAAATCTCAAGGCGCTATAAACTAGTCCGGTGGCCCCTCGTAGGCGGATTCTTATGTTTATTACTTTTCTTTATCATTATGGCAACTGTGACACAACGTAGCGATCCTAACGGATTTTGGGCATATGCGATCATCAGCGGAGTAGCTTTAGGGTTCATCCTGCCTCTGATCGTGGTGGCTGGCCAGCTGAGCACAACTGCTGAGCTAATCTCAATTGGCACTGGTCTCATTATGTCTGTTAGAGCTCTGGGTGCCACTGTCGGCCTGGCAATCAACAATGCAATCTTCAATAATACACTGTCCAAGAACATCCCTGCCAAGATAGCTGAGACTACCCTACCGCTTGGCCTGCCGCCAACCTCTCTGTCTGCTCTTATTCCTGCGCTTCTTGCCCACGATCAGGATGCATTGATGAAAATTCCAGGAATTACATCAGAGATTCTGTCAGCTGCTGGCGCTGGACTGGTGGACGCATATTACACTGCTTTCCGGAATGTATGGATTGCCGCAGCCTGCTTCGTGGTCCCGGGTATCATAGGTAAGAAATAAGCATACCTCCACCACACGTGAATAGTGCTGACATATGGCAGCTGCATGGTTCTCCTTCGATCCGAAGAAGGAGTTCAATGACCACATTGACGCTCCAGCCGAACTTATCTTAGTTGAAGAGCAGGCCCGTGCTAAGGCTGAGATGGTCGATGTCCGAGCCGAAAAATGGATCGACAGCACGGTACAGCAAGAAGAAGTTATCTAAAATGCTCCTGGAATTCACGAAGCATCAAAAGCCAATCTACGCAGTGTTCAAGATCTAGTTTCTGATGCCTCATGCTGTTAACTCGTTCATATCTTGTACTCGCCTCATGAGGAAGGTTTGAATGTGGCGGATACGGTGGTAGCATAGCACTAAGCATAATGCCTTCAGGTGTGTCGTAGACGAGTCAGGTACTCTATTGTGCTTGCCACGATCTCTTGTAGCCTTTCGGCTCAGAATTGATCTTTTTATAACCCTGAATCTCTTGCTTCTACATTAGAGCATAAGGCGGTGTACTGTACACTCAATTTGAATAGTGAAGTTCAAGATCTGGAAATAGAACTGATCAATGTCGAGAGGTCATGAAGGGAGTTTCAGCTATCGCGATGTTATCATAGGGAGACTGTGAAAACTCAATAACTTCTGATCCTGAGACTCACCTCATCTAGAGTGTTGATAGCAATTTGAAACAAGAGAGCGAGCAACTTGAAGATATAATCGTGGCTTCATTGATGGTAAGTGTTCTTTCGTCAACGTTGCAGTTACAGTACGCATGTCGCCTGTTTTGAGGTTTGCTTGTGGAATCTTGGTCTTGCCCCACTTATGTGCGATGGGCTGTTGGGGGGTGGTGCGCTACCCGAGGTTGCTGATGTTCCACCTCACGCGATCGTTGTGGTTGGCTAGAAATGAGCAATCTAAGTTAACCCTTGTGAATGGTTTATTGGTTTATGACTCTGTTTTCTATGGCACTGTTATGTTAGATGTGTAGACTGGATGTCGGCGCCTAATCAAGGAAACGGCTGCACAAAGCAAAGTTACATGATTTTTGTCAAAGGCACAGGCAGAAGAACATGCTTCCAGGCACAGGACATCCTACTATATGTGCAGTGGTGAGAGCTTCGAGGTCAAGGCGGCTAGACTCTTGTAAGCAGTGTAGTGATAGTCAAAGTTCTGCCGTACTCGGAAGCAAATTTACCTGAGGCAGCCAGGGATGTGACTCATTTTAGATTTAATGGCTGTTCTACTTAACTCTATCTTAGCAGTAAACACTCGTTAGGAAAGCCAAGGAAACTCCATGCAGTCTCATAGAATTCATCAAGGGAACCTCTTACTAGCTGCTCAGAGGATTACCGCTCATTGCTTCCCCCCATGCTTTGACAATAGCCCCTTTTCGTTCCTTATTCCGTATGACCAGCTCAAACAGCCACACTGGTATTTCACGACCGGCGGAATCCTGCTTCTTCGATATTTTCCAAACCCAAGCTATTCGAGCTGCAAGAATGTAGAGTGATCGCCTTGCAATATTCATCCTAGGACATATTCGAGAGCCTGAGCCAAATGCAGTGAAATTCTGCAAGTTTGGGAATTTTGAGAGAGGCTCATTGTAGGTATGAAACTCCTTTGGCCACCAACGCGTAGGGTTGAAAGTCTCAGGGCGGGGGTATAGCTTAGGGTCGCGATGTATGGCCTGCTGATTGGCCTATAGTCGCCACCAAAGCTTTGAATTGTAACCAGGAGTGCTGGGTTGGAATTTTGTGGCAGATTGCCTAGGATAGGAACGCCTTGCGTAGTAATGGCCATATTTAGTTAAGCCTTTTGAGGATATGAGAGACTATGAAGTGACTCAACTTTAGGCATAGGCGGAGTTTTAGTTCCCTTCAGACATCAATGTATGGACCAAGGTAGCACCATGCACCATCCAGTGAAATGATTGGGCATCCTTGTCGAATGTTGTTCCGCGGCGGGTTCCGGTCGAACGGGTTAGCGAGGCCGTACTTTTTCGTTATCCGAGCTTAAATGCCGCCGATTGCAGGTGCGGGGGGATCAACTTTGCTACGAGTACGAAGTCAAGCTGAATTCCCTAGCTTGCGCCTCGGCTGCACGCCACCAGGTCCCCAGATTTCAGTTTGCGGGGTAGGGTTACTAAAGCCATCTTGTAGGGTCATCTTTAGCGATCCAAGCGCTGAAGGGGGATTATTTATCTTTTCGATTCAACTTTATCGGAAATCATATCTCAATCTCACCAAGTTTTCCGCCCAGCATCGGCCGTTTACTTATACCGTCCAACATGAACCCTACCACAAATTCGGCGCATGATAGCCCTGGGGATTGCACCTCTGGGCCTGAAATGATACGACAACCTAAGAAAAGACGAAGGTATACCCGTATCGCATGGTGAGCCTCTCAGAGCCTGCTCGGAAGAGGCGACTACTCACTCTTTCTATCCAGTGAATTCTGCAAAACGAAGAAGGTCAAATGCAGTGGCAATATGCCGTGTATGCGATGCACGGAAAACAACGCCCATTGCCATTATCATAATTATCTTCCTCAGCCTGCGCCTAGGTACGATCAAATTCAAACTTTGGTTACCTCGGCATAAGGTCTAATCTCTGTGCGACAGGCAAATCCCGCGTCGAATAAACCGAGAGGCAGGACGGGTGTCCGACGTCTCCCAACAAGAGCTTAGGCAGGTGTTGGTTTCAATGAAGAGAATTTGCGATGGAATTCAGTCGTCTTCCACCCAGCCTGCCAGCATCCCACCACGTGGCTTTTCTCTGAAACGAAGGTGGTCTAATCATCGCGATTTAATGCTCCAAAATGCATCGAGAAGTCCCTCGGACTCGATTTCTCCCACAGGTATGGCCCGTGCAGTTCTAGGCCCGCGAGAAGGAGTTCCACCGAGCCATCACGATCTACCACCCCCATCAGCATTGCGAGAGATCACCCAACCTGAAGATATCCCTGTAGTAGATCTTCAAGCTGCTTCGGAGGTCCTCGATTTTGGCTACGAGCGTGTCTTGCAACTTTTTGAAACGTTCACTCAAGAAGTCTACGTTATATATCCATGTATCAGTCTAGATTTCGCCATCGATAGGATAGAGGCTGTGTTTGGTCCTCAATCACCATTTACCAACGGCGAGTCTGTGATTCTAGGTCTGGACCTGATTGATCTGGAGATCTTGAAGGTGACTTTAGCCATTGGAATGCTGATTCAAGACGACGACAGCCACCCATGGAGCTCCAAGCTCGAGGAGCATCTCATTTGGAACGTAGACACCAACATGAAACAGGAGGTGCCTCATATTGAGGACGTCATCATGGCTACCTTGATGGTAAGTCTCCCATTCCGGCCCGCCCCTAAAGGATTGAGAGCCGTAGAGTACTCATGATCTATCGTTTAGACAATTTATTTCATCCTACAAGATCAAGCCGCCAAGGCCTGGAGAATATCCGGAGTCGCTATCAAGGCATGTCTTGAGTTGGGCCTACATAAGGAGAGACCCAACGAGACTCGTGATAATCGCCTTCCAACTTACGATTTCCTCCAAGACCTTTTCTCTTGTGTTTATGACCTCGATAAGAGGTGCAGCTTTGATATGGGCCTTCCTTCCACCCTGCATGATAAGGACATCGATGACGGGGTTTTGAACATGGTAAGTTCTCAGAGAAGTTATCTGCCTTCGTTTTTGGCGAGACACAACAATGAGTGGACTCCTTTTGTAGAGGGATGCTGACTTCACATACAAGGATGGGCGACACCCATTTTTGCTAACAATGGTCAAATTGAACCGTATTCACAGCGAGGTGGTCGAGCATCATAACTCAATATCGAAGTGTGATGGTAAGGAGACCGAGGAGCGAGCCGAGTTTCTTGAATTCCAAATCCAAAAATTGATGGAAAGTGCTCGGGAAATTCAACTCTTCCCTCCCGAATCGAAAGTTCTTCCTTCGCCTTCGACTCAAAGGACCATGGAAACCTTCATTACACTTCGCACTACTCAAATCAAGATGCTGACACAAGTTCGAGCTCTGAGCTCGTCTCAGGCGCTCTCGGGCCGGCCACAGCGGGCATACGCATTAATCTCACGAGCTATATTTACTGTAGAAACACATACCAAGTTAATATCTGCAGTCGGCTATCGAGAGATTGCAAGGCTTTTTCGATCTATGATAGACAGATATCTAATGGAATCTGTTTCTTGTATGCTCTTAGCGGCTTCGTACAGCCCAAAAGTCTATGGAGTCATGTGCCGTAATGCCTTCCATACCGCTCTTGACATCCTAGGTCAATCTCCACATCGCCAGAGAGGCCAAAATTGTGATGTCTTCAACTCGTTGGACGATCTACGAAGAAAAGGAGAGACCATGCAAATGCCGCCACTGGAAAGGCCATTCCCAACCGTCATCACTCCAAACGTGTATCCCGAACGCACCCAAATACCGCAGGTCCAGCAGACATCCACTGGCACTGACTTCTTTCCGCCTAGTGAACCGGCAGATCTCGATTTCTTCCCAGCACCTGGAGAGATGAATTCGAGCTGGGAGTTACCATTGAACAGCTTTGGTTTTTTCAATGATCGAGCGGCTCTATTTACACTATGACTGGCTTTATGACATTCAATATATCAATTTCACACACCATTCCCTCCGCTGGATTGCGCCGGAACTAGTTCTCAACTCTTGAATCAGCCGTGGGAAAGGAGGCGAAATCCGTGCCGATTTTATACATGGTTCCTTAGGAACTCAAACCCCGACAAACAACAACAAATTTATCATCTCTTGGTTGGCCAGCGGCGTCAGAGCCATGCCCTGCTCCTTCGATAAGCACTAAATGGTTCTCGGACCCGTGGCTCTTGACTTCGTTATGCGCTTATTGAGAGAATTTCTAATTAACCAGGGTGTCTGCGGTTCCATGAATGAAGTATGTCGGGGGGAGCTTTCCTTTGGAAAATAGACTTGCGGGATCGATGCTGTTGAAATTGCCGCCAGTGACAATAGCCTGCATGAATTTACCCAACCCGATGGTATTGATCATCCAGACCACTTTGTAGTTACTTAAGTAGGTGCCATTAGGCCCCATTGGAGGTGGACCATTCGTAGGAGGCGAAGCATCTTTGTATACCTAGTTGATGAATAAAGGGTCGAGGAGCCGTGGAAGTGTACAGCTACGAATCTAGAATGATTTAGTTCATATGCCCACATAAGAAGGACCTAATCTTTAGTTATTTGGCACCACGAACATAGAAGATCACGGTTTTCTCAGAAAGAGAGTTTCTGGCGTCTATTCAATAACATCCTTTATATCGCTGGAGCCAAAAGTCCAAGCTGTACCGGACACCTTTTGAGAAAGATTTGACGCCTTCGCCGAGAACCGAGAACCTATCAATCTCGGCTGCTGGGCATTATATTTCACTACGATTTTGCCGGAACGCTTTGTTTGGGCCAATCTATGGACTTCATCCAGGGAAAGAGGGATCAGCGGAGGCTCGCTGAGAACATCCATAGCTCCTTTTATTAGATTGCCAACATCGGCTATCTCCAGGGACAGTAAAAATTAATCACAGATTGTAGGATGGGATTATTTTGTCGGCTTTCCGGCCTTCGAATCACTGACTATACTGAAGTATTTTCGCAGCTGCCAGTCGGCAAAGTAATTTCTCGGATGAAAATACGCAAGGCTAACGATCCACACCAGGAGATGTTAGACCACATCCTGGATACGAAAGGGCAAGACGGAGAGCTGGCCACGGTACCGGAAATCCTCACTGAAGCTGGCATTCTTTTAGCAGCTGGAGCGGATACTACGTCGGTAGCCATAAAAGCCGTAGTAGCACCTCTCTTGCAAGACTCTAGCCGTTATAAACGCCCGCGGGCGGAATTAGACGAAGTGTAAAGGCTTGTGGTAGCGATGGCCAACCGGGTGCGCCACTCTCGCCTATTCAGCCGTCAAGGATACTCGATTCCTCGAGGTATGCGTCAAGGAAGGCTCCAGAATCTATCCAAGTATTGTGTATCAACTTCTGAGAGAAGTACCCTGACAGGTTCTGGATCTAGAGGGTTTTTAGATCAGCCCTTCTGCGACAGTTTTCATGGGTCCCTTGGCCCAAAATACATATAAGGCGATCTTCGGAGGGGATGCCGACTAATGGAAACCGGAGAGATGGCTTAGCAACGTGAGGCAACAGTGAGAGGAACATTAGAATTATGGATAACAACCTTACTTACTCGAGCGATCATTTTTTGGGTTTTTTTAATGCGTGGCTGTAGAGCAGTGAGCGAAAGTGTATAAATGCTATATTTTTATTAAATGTTCTTATATGCGAAGACTTTTTGTATTTTTGCAATCGACTGTAGCTTGGCCGGCCACACCTTCGCGGCGACACTGTGTTGATATCTTTTCCACGGGCGTCTTCCGCCGTAAATTAGCTCTATTTCGCCATGGCGATTGTCCCTTGTGGAACAACGCTCTAAGCCTCCGCTCCAAGTTCCCCGCTCATTTGATGACATCAAGCTTAATCAACGTAGAGGGTGGGAAATGTTGTTCAATTCCGCGCAACGCTCCGTTAGCACATCCGCTCTAACTAGACTATCTTGGATATTAGTGCAGCGAGCTCTACGGGCGTTTCGTCACACTACTAACGGGTCGAGGACATTCATCTTCGGATGATGCGGGAATGCCTGCAGTTCTCATATTGTGTCAACGCGGCAGAACGCACGAATGGACCGCGAGCTTGACCGCACTTACGGTACGCCAAGGAGAAGCCAAAGGTGGTAAAGATCAAGAGCTGACAGAGAAAGGAAGAGAGCATGGGGAAAAATTCATATTGCAAATGTTTCCGATATATATTACTGCAGCTTTGTCAACGGACCGTATTTTACACTAGGTCTGACATTCTTGAATGGCTTGCCCAGGGGTGGCAGTGTCTCTCCCGGATGAGGGTTTGGTACCCAGTTCCCGTGGACCTGATTTCGTGCTGCATAAGGTAACTGAATGACTGCGACGGGCCGAGAGAAGTCTTCGGTGTCGAGAAGGATCAGCTCTCCTTTTGGCGAGGTAGGCCGACTACTGTAGAAAAGGACCCAACCATCACCCTCAGGTGCAGTATCTGAACGAGGAATAAAAACTGGCTCTGCGAGGCTGCCTCCCTCGGCCGCGTGGAATCTGTGAAATTCCCCTGTTTCGGTATTGAGCTTTAGGATACTGTCAAACCTGGCTGCTCCATTGTTATCAACCCCAATGGTGTTCATGTAAACAATCTTTGTCTTGTGCGTGAGGAATCGCTCGTCTATGGCTGGAAACTCAGTCATACCGGTGTACAACACCTTCGGAGGGGGAAGCTTGGATCCATCTGGCTGGTCTAGGTTAATCGTCCAGCGAACCCAATCTGACGTTGGCCTTTCGGGTTCCTCGTACCCAGGTGGATTCCAGAACTTAA
This sequence comes from Bisporella sp. PMI_857, assembly GCA_021307315.1. NCBI lineage: Eukaryota > Fungi > Ascomycota > Leotiomycetes > Helotiales > Helotiaceae > Bisporella > Bisporella sp. PMI_857. The sequence goes on from JAJSPD010000070.1 coordinate 39,526, forward strand.
AGGTGTTGAATGTCATCCAGGGACTCTCCAGCATAAGTTTACCGTCGGCCTCCTCCCAGGCATTACCAGTGTGGATTATCAAGCCGTGGTCGGTTGTGTATTTGCGGAATTCCCCCCGCTTCCAACCATGCGGCAGTAGTGTATTGGGGTGACGAGGAGCTACAAGAAACTCTTGAGACTGGCCGGGTACAAAGATCCAGTGATCTGCGCCAGGCTTATGCATCTCTTCATCCGAATTCACCGCAAAAGGCATGTTGGCCAAGATGATCCAATTTTCCGTCACCCATCCGTCATGTGGCCAGCCTGGTTTATCCTGCGTAAACCAGAATTCGTTTGATGTCTTACCATTTGGATCGACAGAGTAGGTGCAAATTTCAGGACTATGTAAGCCTTTCGCAGCATAAGCCCACGTCACAAGCTCATTCTTATATGGGTCAATCTTTGGGTGAGCGGTGAATGTCCTGGCCGCTACCTGGCCGCCATAAGGGTCGAAAGTCGTTGTCTCTAGTGTGTCGGGGTCTAGTGCGTAAGGCAGCCCCCTTTCTGAAATTGCCAGCAGGTCTCCTCCCCAGTAAACAACATTTGTGTTGGCCGTGGTGTCATTGGCCAGGCGCAAGCAGGGATGATTGTCGTAAGGGTTCCGATAGCGGCCAAATAGCTGTCTGCCCGCGTTGCGTTCGAGGAGGTACCGCTCCGTTTCGACATACTTGACCTTCATCGAGACCTGGCCCTTCTTGAAGCGGTAAGCACTCACGATTCCATCACCATCCACAAAAGGGAAGTCCAGTGGCGGCAGAGTATTAGAATCAGGATGAACACGGTACCATGTCCCGTCAATGGTCTTGGGGATCTCGCCGTAAACGACCAGGTCATCCATCTCGCATTCAAAACGACCATGAGGAGCCGTATCGCTTGGACGGTAGATCTGCTCCCATAGAGATTTGAGGCCGAAGTGATTGTGTATATCATCCGGCTTGTCGTGGGTTCCATTCAACTGGTCGGGTTTGCTCACATGCTTTTGTAGAGCCGCGACACCGTGAGGATTCTCGCCATACAAAGGGTCAGCCATCGAAGGGATAGCTGGGGAGGCCATGGTGGATTAAAAGGATAAAAATGTTCAGAAAACAAGGCGCATTCTTGGACGTCTTGATTGGGACATTTGAATAGCTTGAGAACTTATTAAATATACTTTCATCACAAAATGGACCTATCAGCCCCTTTCAGTACTATTCGAGCTTACCCCCGCGGGACTGGGCTGCTCCGCGGAAATTCCCGGCCTTCTGCATGCGGGATATCTGCCGAACCTCGCAAGCTAATTATGATATCCAGGTTCTCTGTCGCTTTCAAATTTTCGCTTGACCTGTATTTTTGAGCTCCCCAACCAAGGAGTAACAACGCAATCTACAATTTAAGTAGTTATTTTTAATTAGCTAAAACTATTAGAAACGGTTATGATAAAGCAAAACAACTTGTTAAGTAACTTTGGTAATACTTTCTTTAACTATGCGTAGGCTAGCATAGTTATTAAAATCAAAAGTTAGATTTATATAAAAATATTGAATTGCAATAAGTGCCATTTGATTCATTGTAGTTTTCGTGGAGAAATAGACATTATTCATAATAGTTAAACTGGATTTAATTATTTTTTTCATGTTTCCAGCCAAGACAAAAAAACAACAGAGAACCTGGATATCATAATACTACTACCATGAAGGCCTTGTCTTGATCCCAGCCTGGCGTGGGTCTTCGTCTTTCAAGACAACGTAGACTGAACATTATAGCTAGGAGGATCAAGCGAATACTAGCAAGCCCATATACAATTAAGATAGCCTTTCTCTAAAGGGAGCACCTAGCGCTATACTGTCAATTAGCTTGACTTGAGATAAGACAAGCTCTCCCACCCTAGTTTAGGCCCATATCTAAGAATTGGATAGTTAATAACGCCTATGACGCGTTCATTTTACTGAGACGGGCACTGAGTTGAACACTTAACATTGTTGACTTTTGAAGGCGCTAAGAGGCCATTGTCTAATTACAGGAAAGCAACATGTGTTCCAGTTCTACTCGAAAGACATTTTATTTTCTACGTCTCGTCCAGCCATCTAGGCACTTTCTTGGTTTAAATATTTGCGCTGCAAAATCTATTCCTGTGCGAGGTCCACAAACGGAAGAAGGATATGCGAGTCATATTCTCCGCCAAAGTGAATGGTATGCTTGCCGCGGTTCAGATTCTCTAATTTAGCGTCAATCTGTTGTGGAAAGTCATTGCTCTGATCAATAAAGCCTTGCACACGTAGCAGAACACTTTCACCCTTCTTAAAATGGATGCCCATGGGCCAAAGGCCGATATCAAGGGGAACGACGGTACCAGGAGCAATCTTCTCTTCTTGGTCGTGGAAGTGATAAGGAATAATATTGGTAGATAGCTTGGGGTCCTGGGCACGGTGAGAGGCACGAAGAATACCAGTTGGTCCAAAACACTATAACGTGAAGCTGTTAGCATGGATTCATCCGTACACGAGTTTCTTCTAGGGCTGGGATTAACCTTAGTTGTATTAGTCGTAGGCACGTCTTCAGAGGTTTTTACATTATCAGGGAGGCTATGCCATGGGATGTTGATGTGTTCCAAGGTATTTCCATCCCGGTCCACCTTTCGCAATGACACATACACATCCATATCGTTATTGTCTGCACAGGACATGTGAAGTCGGACCTTAGCGTAGCCCACCAGTGTAGAGTCCGTATCAAATCGCAGACGGAACTCAGCTGGCTTGACAGCGTATGTGTCAGATTGGTACGAGATAGTCGCCGCTTGATGTGCCTTTTCCGTGGATAGGCCCGACTGAGCCAGGTACAATTTCTGGTGTCGGGTGCCCTTCGGTGGATATTCTGAGAACGGAATATTGTCCATGGAGTTCTAGTCATTCATATTCATTAGTGGGAAGCTAGCAAGCCTCGTGTAGACCTCACATACCGGCCCTGCTCGATCTCTAAATGTTAATATGGACACGCGAACTCGGGGAGTCTGCTCCCATCCGTTCTCAATGCCCTTCAAGTAGCGATCAAAGAATTTTTGGAGATCATCCGTAGCTTCAGGAGTATAAAGATCATACCACTCCTGTGTCGAGTGAATGCGGAGCCACTTATCTTTGCTTTGGGCCTCGTTGAAAGCCTTTATCGTCCCGAAAGGATGAATGGCACTAGAATAACTACCCACGGCGTAGATCGGGAGAGTCAGCGAGCTGGCATCGACGTTCTTGTCGTGCCAGTAAGCATTATAAAATGGCCACTTTTCCAGTGCGGCCTTGACGTCCTCTTGCTTGTTCCGGCCGCGAATGGTTTTTCTCGCGATGAAGCCAAGGAAAGACGTTTTAGGCACTCCTCCACGTGCACATACTTGTCGGTAGAAGTTTGTGAAGCCTTCCCATGGAGCGATGCACTTCAGAGACGGTGGAAACTCTACTGCCGTAACCCACTGAGTGGTGGCTAGCCACGAGTTACCAGCCATACTGACACTGCCACTACACCACGGTTGAGCTCCTACATGCTCGCAGCAGTCGTAACCGTCGCGACCTTGCGAAAGCAGGCGTCAGCTATATCGACCAAGTGGTAAGTGGTTCAATGCCTATCGAGGCTTACCTGCCTGTGTTCCTTCCATATACATGTTACCCTCCGATTCCCATGTACCACGAATATCGATATTCACAACTGCGTAGCCCCGGGAGCCCCATTCAGCAGGGTCTACTCTGTGCAAAATAGAAATATCAGCTATCCCGTTAGCCATCAACTACGTGAGCGCAACGAACCCTTCGAATTTCTCCAGACCTGACCAGCCACTCTGTGGCAGCCCAAGTCGAAATGGTTGGTGGTCAAAGATGAGAAATCCTAGAGTGGAGTTGGTCAGAAAAAGATCCATTCAGCGTGTGTAGAACTGATGCACCATGTCCACCCTTTCCATATGGGCTAATAGATAGAATAGCGGGTACGCGATTGTCCGTGACCGGTCGAATAACATCGCAATAGATCTGAGCTCGCGTCAGATAAACAGCGTACGGGTGAGCTCTTCTTTGGGACAACCCCTACCTTCACTCCATCCCGAAGGACAATCTCCTCGTTTTGACTATAGATAAGATCGCAAGGCAGGGCGCGATGGGCTGGAGTTTTCTTCCAGCCTTTGGGGAGCGTTTCTGTCTTGCGAATCTGTTTAACGTATGGAGCCATAGCTGTCGTATCCTCTGGAGATATTGCGGTAGTCCACGGAATTTGGAGGCCGTCGAATTCTAGGTTGGCCATGATTGAGTTGTTTCCAAAAATGGTTTGAATTGACAATCAAAGACAAAGCCTAGGATATTCACTGACAGAAGCCGACAAATTTTTAGTATCACCAGCTCTGACATAACGAATTATAAATACTCTTCAATACTACACACTGTAATTCCCTAGGACACAGACCTTCCGCGGAAAGTGTGGTGGCATCCCGGTCAATATGCCGAAGTTCCGGTAGCCTACGCTTCGCCGCCTCCCACCGCTACCAATCTTCTTGTTTTAATATTTTATAATGTATCATGTATACTAGAACAGCCTAAACAGATATTATTGAGCTAAATACACATGTGTACTAACGTAGATTAAAAGCGGGCCCCTAGCTCATCACCACTATATTGTACAGCAGTAATCCTCCCTAATATACATATATATATTTAGTTCTTTAGAGTTTCGTTAGAGCCTGCTTGGCCAGATCCCTGGCAGGGGTCCATAAAGATAGAGAGGGGGAGCCCGATACTAGTAAAATCTATTCTTAAACCGACACTAAACCAACCTCTACTAAGCTATATGCGGTGCACTGTTACTCTGCCTCCTTATATTACAAGTTATGCAAAGGTAGTCTTAGTATGTGTATTTCTATATCCCCCTTGTGATTACCTCCCCTCCTGAAATTCTTGTCCTAAGAATTGATAATATACTATCCTTGTATTACTAGGGGGGTTGGGGTTTAAAAGGCTGAGATGTTTCTAAGAGCCAGCAAGGCTTTCTATCTATATAAACGGTAGCCACATTATAACTGATTGACAGCCTATCCAACACCTAGAGCCTTCCGCAACTTAATATCAAGTAAGAGTAGGCTGCATTACTCAGTGACAAGTAGATACATTGACGACTGCGTAATCATTAGCAACCGCATCTCGGATGTGATGGTGGCTCAGGCCGTTTATACAATGATACCTGATGCTATAAATGCATTGGATTAGAGTGATGCTGACTGCCGTTGCCTGATGCCGAGCTCTTACCACTCGATGATGGAGAACCACCACCTCTCGTAATAGCTAGTAAGGGAAAGTGGGGACATATAACGTTGGAAACGGTTGTGGTAAAATATCGGCAGGAGGATCAGCAAGAAATAGTGCGTAGTATGAGAAGCACAACTCTGAACCCCTTGACAGGATGTGCGATTCACAGTGCCGGGAGCTCACCCACTGGTTACGGAAAAGAATCAAAGTGTACGAACTATGTCTGATTTTCTTTCAGTTGGTACTACAAGCTCCAAGGTCTTGACTCACAAGTCAACACGTAACTACTGTGTTAAATGGTGCATAGCCCGTGGGATTATCCCGATACCACACCTTTTTATAAGCTCCGATATAAACCCTCTTCAGAAGTGCTGGAGGCGGGTCAAGCAGGCATTGTACGTGCGTAGCTGACAGTCGACTACAGTATCCGAGGTGGAATTAATGGCATTGGAGTATCAGAGTAGAATAGCATGTAACTGGATTCACCAGTTGATTGTAAAGCTGGGGCATTGGGTTCAGGTTCTTGTAAAGTGTCTTTGGCAGTCGGCCCATAATAAAATGCTGTATTGGTACTTTAAATCGATTGCTTGAATTGTTACGGCCTAAAGTACACAGACTTATCCGACTAGGCTTGTTACTTCCCAAACCTCTGCTTAGCACCCGGGCGCAACAACAGCCTCCACAACCGCCGTTATCCCAGACTTCACGCTCTCAATGGCCTCTTTCAGAATGCTTTCCAAATCACCAGCAAGCGATACCTTTCCTGCATAAGAATTTCCTCCTGCTGCGGCTTTCGCAATATTAGCATAATCAGGACCGGAAATAGCAATATTTAATTCCTCGTTCGTAGCCTCTGATCCCAGTCCATCAGGATGGACTAGGAGGAGGGATTTGCGCGGTGCGTTCCATCCTTTGTTGCTCAGCACTATGGTGAGAATGGGAATTTTGTATCGTTGCGAAATCCAGTACACGCTCCCTGGGACGCTAAACAGAAATGAGCCGTCACCTACGATTTGGACGACGAATTTCCCCTTTCCTACGCCATGCTCGTATTCGGATGCGAGCTTTATCCCCAGGGCTCCGCCACCAGACCAACCCAGCCCGCCGCCGCCGCAGTTGAGCCAGGAGCCAGGGAGAGTAGCTTGGATGCTATCCGCGACGAATGCAGTGTTAGTTACTGCTTCTACGGCGAAGATAGTGTCTGATGGGACGAGCTTGCGGAGGGTGGTGCAAAGGTAGCGAGACCCGAATGAGCCGTCTTCTTTTGGCCGCGCAGCAGCTGCAATGTTGGAGATGCGGGTGGTATGGGCAGTGAGGAGGGACTCCCATTTTTCGGTGTAGGAAGGCGAGGTAAACTTCGAAGCAGAAGGGGAGAAAGTGATATAGTTGTTCAGTTGGGTTAGGGCCGTGAAGGCGTCTGCAGAGTAACGGGCTAGTGCAGCGATATAGTGCACAGGCATTTGGTGTTTGAGGACGTCGGTGTCAATGTGGTAGATCCGGGCGGTGGTGGAGGGGTGATTTTGTGTGTTAATCCACGGGACATCTATATTATCGGATTAGTAATGCCCTAGCGAAACATGAGGAAGAGGATGGGAAGTACCGCAGTCTAGAACCAGGATAACGTCGGCAGATTTGATGGCTTCATCAACGCCATATCTTAGGCCTAACCAGCCTCGGTGGTCTGCTGGGAAACACATATCACTTCCACCTGTATCCAAGACTCTTAGCCCCTTAACAGTACTCGCAAGCTTTACCAATGCTCCCACAGCCTCATGATTTCTCCCGCTATAACCCGTGATAACTAAAGGTTCCTTCGCTCCAATCAACGCATCACCAACTGTCTTGACACCACTTTCACTTAGAGCTGTTGGCTCTACTGTGCCCCAATGGCCTTGTTTGAGTTGATATGGTGCTATCTCCTCCTCCATAACTTCTCTCGCGCCACATAAATACACAGGCCCCATGGGAGCACTGCATGCGAACTGAAGCGCTCTGTTAACCATCTGCTTAACATTCTTTCCGCTCTTAATCTCCCCGCTATATCGGCAATATTGGCTGACGATCTGCTTTTGGTCGGGGACATCTTGAATCCAGTGGATGAATTCAGTGCGGGACCCTCTCATTTCTCCTTCGATTGTGTAAGGGGAGAGACCGGCGAATATAAGGACGGGGGCACGGCCACAGGATGCGTTGTGGACCGCAGCACCCAAGGCTTGGGTTCCAACATCAACGTGCACAATGACGCATTGCGGTTTATTGGTCAAGCGGGCGAACCCGTCTGCCATTGAGAGGGCAACCATCTATCATGACAACTGATGATAAGTAATTGCATTTAAGGTACCTGGGGCGTAGGGGAAGAAGAAGTCAGGGTTACGTACCTCATTGGGACACGTTATGATCCGGGGAAATTGACTATTCGCTTTATTCTTCCCCTCAGCCATCGCCTCGAGAAAAGAGGGGTGATCGGAACCCAAGTTAACGAAGCAATGGGTGATGCCGGCCTATTACTCTTTACTTTAGCTTCTAGCCTCTATTTTGAGAAATGGGATAATGAGAACCTCCGTTAACGCCTCCAAGAAAGCGAACTAGATATATAGTTAGTACATTTTAAGGGGGAGGAGGAATAGAAATTGATATAGAAATTGAGTAAGGATCCCCATAAAAGGAAGGATAACGTAGAAGGTTGTAACTCTTAGAAGCGAGGCTTCACTCACAGAAGCTGTGTACATGGCTATCTGGATTCCAGAAAGTCTAAACAGGGAATAAGTTTGAGAGCATAGAACACGTGTAAAACAATGTTATTTATCAGGTGGAAGGAGGCACTTTTCTGTAAGAGGAAAACAAACGATTTGATGGAAGGCATAAAAGGGATATTGGAAAGGGTAGAGGTATACTGTACCATCTGCCTCAGCTGTTCCTCTTCTAAGCTAACTAACCACCGCTCTGGTTCGAACTTTTTGGATATGGGAAAACCTCGGGATCTTGTTGTGTGACCTTGCGTTGATGCCAACAAACGGCGGTCGAATCGGCGCGTTCGGCAATTCGAGCCGGGATTCTGTGTCCTGCAGTAGCGTCTCTTCGGACCGTTCCGCGGAACTGTCCAGGGTTCTCCACAAAACCTCCACAGCGAATGTTAGCCAAGGTAAGCTTAGCGCTGACGCGACCCTCAGCCGCATTCCCCCCACATGACACTTCTTATGTTCAGGTAGGCAGATTATCTACCTAACGTTCTATTAAAGTCGCCATCGCAGCAATCAAGTATTTCTCAATCACAGCGACGCCGAAATTCTACGTATCATTGGAATTGTCCCCCCGCCCGCATTCATAAATCCTTGAATGCACCTTCCTAGTGAATCCTGACTGGTCAGTGTGTTCAGGGTAGTCGCAACCCAGCGGACCCGTAGGATTAGACACCATGGAGGTTCTCGATCGTATTATTCAGACCTGTCATACGTCTCCGCTTATGTGGCTCATTTACTTTGTCTTCTGCATTGGTTGGACACATATACTTTATTCTATATTTTTGCATCCTTTGCGCAAAGTTCCCGGTCCTTTTCTTGCACGGTTTACAGAGTTGTGGAGGTCAACCCGATACTTCCAAGGCACGTGGCATATCGATATTCTTACGCTTCATCGTCAATATGGGCCAGTTGTCAGAGTTGCTCCGAACGAAGTCAGCGTTGTCAGTCCAGATCTTGTCAAAACTGTCTACAGCCACCAGAAAGGATGTTTTAAGGTGGGTGCATAATTGAGAGCCAAATGCAGTGCAGAAATGCGGGTTTATAAAGAGAAAACTAACTCGCCTGACAGACAGATTGGTACAACACTTGGAAGGCATTAGGCGGGCGCAAGTCTCAAAACACTGCAAACTCAGTTCGTCTGGTGAATGGCTAGTGGTGATTATGGCTTACTTGTGATTAGTTTTTCGGCTCTACAGACCCAAAAGAGCACGCCTTCTTACGGAAGAGAGTGTCCGGACTTTATAGTATGTCCTCAGTTGTATCGATGGAGCAGGAAGTACAAACGGTGCTGGGCTCGTTATGGGAGAGATTCGACATGTTTGCGGAAACTGGAGAAGCGATCAATCTTAGCCTTTGGGCATCATACTTCACCTACGATGTTGTTGGGACACTTTGCCTAAGTCAAACGATGGGATTCGTGAGAGAGGGTAAAGATGTTAATGGCTTCATTTCAAATATCCACGGCGCGTTTTACTGGGTTGCTAATCTCGGCTACCTACCCGGACAAAGCTCCTGGATCGCCCACCCCATAACATCATTCCTAGCACCTCTTTTCAAGCTTCGAATCGCCGACTACGCGCGGGCGTTCCAGCGGCTCTCGGTAGATAAAGTTTTCTCCCGTATGAAAGAGGGTCCGCGCGAGTCTGAGAAGCAAGATATGTTGGATCATTTCTTGGCTATGAAAGACCCTGAAGGGAAACCGGCATCAATTTCTGCAATCATGGCGGAGATTGGCAACGTCCTTGCCGCCGGAGCCGACACAACATCTGTTGCCATAAAAGCCGTTCTTGGGCCATTATTACGGGATTCAGCTCGGTATCGGCGCCTGCAGGCCGAGTTGGACGAGGCACCGAAAAGTTGTGGCCTTGCGAACGAGCCTGTCAAGAATCTACCATATGCAGCTCTCAAAGATCTTCCATTTCTTAGTGCCTGCATCAAGGAAGGATCTCGGGTTCACCCGAGTATTGTTTATCAACTACCGAGGAAGGCACCCCCGGAAGGGCTTCATCTGGAGGGTTATTTCCTCAACTCATCCACGACAATCTCCATGAGTCCTTTGGCTCAAAATCGGTGCCAATCAATTTTTGGCGACGACGCTGATGAATGGAAGCCCGAGAGATGGATCCACGGTGAGGGCAGTAGCGAAGAACAGATCAAGCTGATGGATAAAAATCTTGCGACGGTAAACATCCCACGGTATATGTGGCACAATGAATGCAACGACTGACTTGACTCTGCAGTTTGGCTACGGCTCTCGCACGTGTATTGGCCGCAACCTAGCTACTTTCGAAATTTGCAAATTTGTTGGCCAGTTTCTGACCCATTATGATGTTGAGCTTGCCAATCCGGAACGCCCATGGGCTATTGAGTCCCTTTGGTTTGCTGAGCTGGGAAATATGATAATAAGACTCAAGAAGAGGAGGTATGATTAAGCAATGCTACAACAGGCATGATCCATGAGGATAACTCAAGTTGCTGAGTGGCAAGATCTCATTCAGCATGGGCAAGATGAGTGATGGTCACTAGCAAAACGAAAGATGGCTTGTGGAGCGAAGGAGCTGGCAAATCATCTCATTGCGGCTATTGCATGACGGTTCTTTTAATACACCATTGAGTCGCTAGTGTCAGTCTATTGCATTTCAGGACTTTAACCATGCTCGCAGAGAGGATCTACATTTCGTAAAGCCTTATATTCAGAATCAAACCTAGTGCTGAGGGCAGCTAGCGCCAGCGTTTAGGCAGTTAGGTGGTGGCCCAAAGAACTGCTGAGAACCCACTTAGGGCAACTGTACTAGTAAATTACGTGTACTCGATGGAATTAAGCCGCCAAGAAAAAGCGTTCGTAAATGTTCAAAATATACCAAGCCATGCGAATTTAGGTAAATTTTCTGTGGATTAAAATGCCAGTTCCGAAAACAGGGCCGCGTCCGAAATGAAACTAGCTTCCACACTTGTCATTCCGCGGAATGCTCCCGAATAAGAACTCTCACCACCTAAATTCGACTAAAGTCGCGTTACAGTAATGGTGTATTGAAAGTGGTGTGCAATCTATTTCTCTTTATTGACCTATTGATGCCCAAACTTCATTTTTGGACTCTTCGACACACTACGAGATAAAGGGAAGTTAGTTCTCTTCGAGTCGCGGCAAGTATGGCGAGTCACGAATATATCTTCAAAGAAATTGGGGATGTCCGAATAGCTGCAGATGTGCACTACAGCAAGGACAATACAGGTGCCAGACATCCAATGGGTTCGTGGATTTCTCTTCAAGGCCGTTTTTAAAATGGCCTCCAAACTCTTATGTTTCGTCGCCACAGATTCTAATATCCATTCTTTCACTTAACAGCGCTGTACTTCCATGGCGGCAACTTTACCGTCGGCTCCAAAGAACTGCTATCCAAAAATTACATTGAAAGGCTTCTGGAACTCGGCTTCGTCGTTATATCTGCCAACTATCGACTGTGCCCTACCACGACCGTATATGATGGTCCGGTCTCAGATACTCTCGATACCTATAGATGGGCCCAGAACACCTTGCCAGGCCTGCTGAAGAGGGATGCTGGTATTGATGTTAATGGCGGGAAGATTGTGGTACTGGGGCATTCGTGCGGGGGGACCCTGGCACTTCTTACGGTAAGTGGTACAAGAACAGCCGCCCGCACACAGGCCGACCTTCCCATCCATGCGCCTAGCAAATCCTCGCTGACGTGAAGAATGTGAGAGCGATAGGCTGGTCTCCCCAACCCGCCGCTTGCGATTTTGGACTTGTATGGCATGAAGTACTTGCAAGATCCATTTTACAACACCCCCTCGCCTGCAATGTCCAAGATCCCAGAATTCGACAAGGATTTCACCAACCAGATATATAAGGACATCCCACCACCAACTAGTGGTCCCCCTCCCATGGGGCCCCAAGGACCCGACTTCAGTAATCATAGGATCGCTTGGATGTTCAACGCCATCAAGGAGGGCAAACATATGCAGACTGTCATCGCTGATGGCAACTCCAATCGCGTAGACCCAGCGACTTTGTTCTCCAAAGGGAAATTTCCGCCAACCTATTTCATTCACGGAACTGCAGACAACCTGGTGCCCTACAAGTTTTCTCAGCACGCGTATGACGAGTTGAAGGCTAAAGGAGCAGAGACAGAGTTGGTTCTCGTCGAAGGGGCTGGCCACGGTTTCGACGCGAGGGCCAAACCTGGAGACGAAACTTTTGCGATTGTCAACAAAGGATTCGAGTTCCTCAAGGCTCATATTGGTACGTAAGCATGACTGGGACAACATTGCAAATGTACGCTCTTTTACTTGACTTTTGCAAAGAGTAGCGGATGTAGGTCGTCTCGCTTAGATTAGATACCCACAGTGGCTAATGGATTACCTTACGCCAGGGTTGAAAACTCTAGGCGTAGGTAAACCTGCAGGTGAGAAAGAATAATTGTTGCTTAGCTTATATCTAATGGATAAATCCATAATACCAGTCACTTGACATGCAACCAAAAAATTGTGCGTTCCTCTAAGATATTACGTGTTCCTAACCCTTAACAAATTGCCATCACATCAGGCATAAACAAGGGCTCAAAAGTATTAAAGCTCAACCCATGTGTAGCCGCAGCCTAGGTGAATGCCGCAAACCAGAAATTTGAATCGGTGCTGTCATGCTGTTACAGTACATACAAAGTGTTAGACTGCGGAATGAGTTGGGTCGGGTTGGGTTTTTGATCTCACGACCCAATCCACTGAGGCCTTAGTAAGTTAGCTCGGTTATCAATATATTCACAACCCAAACCAGTAGAGTCCCAGTAGGTTGCCAAAATCCCATTGAGGCTTATGCTAGTTACAATAAGTGGCTTAAAGGAAAAAGAAAAGTCAAATTCTCTATATTTGTAGCTAAGTTCTCCACATATTGAGGCTTTACATACTCTTGGTGGCCCAGTGGGTTATATAACCCAACCCACTGGGTTTGCCGTAGTCTAAAAAGTGCACAAGGCACTATGGTGATTCGTGGATTAAACTACTAAGATCCCTAAGCTAAAATTAAAGGAAGATAGAAGAAAGCACAACAAACTAGATGTGGCTTGAATATTGCTTCCTAACTTAGTGTGGAACTGAGATATGGTTCTTGTAGTGTGCTGGATCATGTATAGTTCCAAGTGATAGGAGGCAAGGCTGATTCGTCATACATGCAGTCGATATAGCTGCTCATGTTCGACGAATCCGAGTTCCTCGAGTTGGCATCTCCGAAGACTGCAAGAAGTTCATGATTAGTGCGCTTAAACATTCCAAAAAATTCTTCCTTAACGAATTGTAGCTGGATATCTTTAAACCTGGTAGAGACCCCTTCCGAGCTGGTTACTATCACTGGTGATTGTTCTGGTGTAGGAATTTGAATGCTTTCCCTATCTTCCGCAAGTCATCCAACGTACACCAGATCTTTGAGTTCAGCCTATTCAGTCGAAATTCGGTTTGACTCAGAGTATTTAGAGTTGCGTGAAAATCACTGCAACACATAGGTCCGTACTCATTTGGATTGTATGATGCTGCTAGGGACATTCAAAATATAGATCCCATTAGAAGCTTGTTGAGAGCTGGCTGTAAGAAACGGCTTACCCCACCAAGTGTGACTGTCTTCGCATATAGATCTACCGTATATTTTGCCAGTGAGATCAGTGTATGTGCCGACCGCGGTCTGCACGCTAGGGCATGAGAAGAGCTTAGAGATCGGACATGAGTGAGCATTCTAATGTGGCACGTACGAAGCTGGAAGAACGCTTCAAAGCGATCTGGCTGGAGTGCAGAGGGACAAAGGTCGAGTCTAGAGGGAAGAATCCATTCTGGGGAATGCTTTCAACCAGTTTCTGGACCCGGAAATCAAGATATTCCACCCGCTCGTCGGTTTCCTTATTTTCTGGCGTAGAGAAGTTGGCGAGTTCAATAATCTCGGAATGGGTACGATTTAAGCCTATCATAGCTAACAAGTAAGTGTGGTGGGAATTCTGTGGCCGTAGTTAACACAGGAACACCCTTTGATTGTGGTCGTTGAATAGGGCTGAGGCTCTAAGTATTCGCTACAAATAAACAATTGCAATAGTACGTACTAGGTTAAAAACACTCTCATCAATGTCTTTGTCTTGCAGCGTCCAGGGAAGATTCGTGAAAAAACTGCACCTCTTGTCGAGATCGTATGCGCAGCAAACAAGGTCTTTAAGAAGATCGCTTCATCCGAACCGACGTTCCGATTTTCAAAAAAGCTGTCCTTGTGCATCTCAATTCAAGGCATGATCTGGCGGCAAAACTAGCTATTCGCTATGCCTTGGCCGCCTTGTCCTTCAGTATGAAGTAGATTGCCTGCGAAGGGGCATCTCAATATTTCACCCCAGTTCGAAGGCCCTCGAGAAAAAACTTACCAGTAAGGAGGCCATGATGATGTCCTCAACTTGCACGGTCTCTTGCTTCATGTATCTATCAGTGCTCCAAATGAGATAGGACTAGTGTAATAAGTTTAAGTTGAACTCCTGAGTTATACTCTCAACTCAAACTCAAACTCCAATATAAAAGCAACAACTCAAATCAAATTCAAATCAAATTAAAATAATTTAAGTTAGTTTAAGTTGATTTGAATAGTCGGATTATATATTTTCCAGACCGAACTATGCCTAATTAAGCATAGCTTAGCCGGAATAATAAAATTTCCGAGAAGTTTCTGCTTTAAGTATCAAGTGCTAGGATGTCACGTGCTAAGGAGCAATGAAAGGGGCTCGGTAAAAGCACTGAAACTTGGCATGTATAGGCACGTAGAGAGTCGCCAGAAGTTCGGAAAGTATAAGTAGAAGACTCGGGACGTATTAAGAAAAGTAAAGATTAGTCTTTGTATCGAATTGCAGTTGACTTGTGCCACACTACTCTAGCACTTTACATACAAGTCCTTTATCACATATATCTACCTAGCAATAAGCTGTAGCTTAGAATGAATCAACGAATATCAGAACTACACAAGCAAAAGCGTAAGTACAGCTACTACGCCTTTTGCTACGTGGTAAGTATTCCGACAGCTTTATTTTATTTTAAAAAAAAAGAAATTTATTATTTGAGTTAGTTCAACTAATTTGAGTTTTTTCTTACACTGGATAGGACTCAACATCAGAACCTAATGAGGTTTCATTGTTTTCTGTCAACATCGCGATGGGGAGTACCACCTTTATGATCTCGACATCGATTAGATCTATTTCCAGATCCTCGGCTTCGTGGTTCGAAGAAGCCGATGAGATCCTAAAAATAGCATCAATCTTCCGTTTGGCAAAGTCCAGGTTGATACACACATATATGGTATAGATTTCGAGTTTGATTATCGCAACATGCTGTGAAACGGTTTCATGGCCGACATCGAGTACAGGGCGAGCGACCCGGAGCAAGGCTATAGTGATATCCGGAGACTAGGCGGCATCCTTCGGTGCCCACGGACTTGCATTGTTATGACCAAGAGTCAAAAGCACCCTTCTTTGCTCCAAATTTGACCGAGCGAGATTCAGTGAGTATATGAAGTTCGTGGGAGATGTTGTATCTCTGAACCCAGCATCCTTACTCTGCAATCGCCGTCGCGTTATAGACGGATTGGATGGAGAGGCGATGCTAAAACAAGTAGTTGACGATTGAATTTCATCGCAGGTTCTTTTCATCCTGGACAAAAGCTGGACGAGGTCCTGTGGGATGGCATCTATTGACATCCTTCCCTTCTGGTCTCTTCGTATTGCCGCGTTACTATCACTTGCTGTCAGAACTGATGCCGCCAGACAAGGTCAAAAGCCATACTCAGTGTGCTGCTGTGGAACGTAGTCATTGTATGTGCATTCCACATTGAGTTCAGAGCATCGACTGCACGGCGGACTGCCACTGCATTTGACCTTTCTGGATTTGCAGGATTCACTGCACACAGATATTAGTAGGTCTCCCAGCACCTGGAAGGATTCGAAATAGAGGACACACCATGCTATACGCGTATACCTCTCTCGTTTCCTGGGACGCCGCACCTCGTCCCCATCGGCGTCGTGTGCTGCAGGTCGCTTTTTACGGCAAAGGGCTGATAGATCGTACATGATGCTTCACAGAGAGACAGCTAGGAAATGCTTGAAGGTGAGGGTCGATGCAAGTTCGTCATGTCGACCTTCAGCAGTTTCAAATGCACCGACATGGCTGACTCATGCGAACCCTCGGCGTTCGGACTCCCTGTCGAGGCCCTTCGAATCTCCACCACTTACACTGTTGCCCTAATCTCGGCACTGTGGCACGGCACGAGGCAAATCTCGCAATGGAGCATATCATCATTATTGCGGGTTACAGTTGGGCCAGGGTAGAAAATTCCTTGGCAAAACGCCAAGAAACGTTCTACCCTGGGCCAACTCTTTGTGCAACCATTTGTAGCCTGGGTGAGATTTCTACCCTGGGCCGCCAAGATTTTTCTACCCTGGCCCAGCTGTAACCCGCCTACAACCTTTTCGCGACACGTAGCTTAGAACCAAGAATCAATCACATTCAACCCAACAGGCAACTACGTAGCAATTACGTGGTGTTGCTACGAGTAGAGTGATCCCACACTTACAGTCCCGCCCACTCACCTGTTTCTGGAACAAGAATGGGCGAATTGCGGCGAGGCGGCCCACAATTAATTGAGTTACTAAGTCCTCGAGCAGAACATAATATATATTTAGAGAAGATACGTAATGGCAAAAATGCTGAGCCCAACTTTAATATTGGTCCTTAATGCAATGTCAGTAGGAGCCCCTGAGAATACAGTCAGTACGCTTCACGAAAACAAAAATAAATGCGAGAGTGAGGGAAGACTGAGAGAGCCAATCGGAATCCGCAAATTTGTGGAGGAAGGGCAATCGAATAATGGTAGCGGAGCTTGCAATGCAAGCAGTGCCAAGAATACCGCCCAGTGCCCGGATAGCAACAGTATATCAGGAGGCAATACGTTTAGGCTCATGGAAGAATGCGGGGGACAAAAATTCCGAACATAAAATATAGGTATCACTACGACTATCATTCATACAAACGCCAGAGGATACGATGGCAATGGCAGCGACAATCATCCTTAATGAACCCCACTCCCCGCTCCCTAGAGACGAAAATCCAAAGCAAAACTATATAGTACAGAAGAGTTTTTGTGTTACCTTGGAGACTCTGCCTTTGGAGCGTGTCTCGCGATATTTCGAAGGCCGTAATAAAAGAATGTGTTTGATGTTTACACATGGTCGCTTGCCTGCCAACATTTTGTGTCGCCCCTGCATAAGTTTGAATTCGCTGTTCTTAACATATCACGCGTGAACAGTAAGTAGCTGCATAAAGAGAGAGGATGTGGCCTGTCATCGGCATGGGCGTCCACCTGCATTTAGGCCAAATTTGCAGACCAAGTCAAGGGCTATCTATAGTGAAAGAATCGCCTTAACTAAATGGTAAGACTATTGTAATTGGTTGGTATTGTAACGAATACGCTACATCTGGAGCCGAACGGCTTCTTCTTTGACAGCACGACAGATCTCTTGCTCTATGCTATATCCAACTGGCTTCCAGCCAAGAACCTTCCTTGCGCGGATCCCGTTACACCTTGAGTCAGTGCCATAGAAAAGTCCCGCAAAAGGTATCTGCTTGTCCGCCTCCTCCGCCGAAAGAGAAACGATATCTGAGTTATGAACAAGGCCTTGGGACTTTGCCTCCTCAGCCACCTGCTCTACAATGTCTCTCCAAACATGCTCCCCATTTTCTGCAAAGTAGTATCCCTGCTCATTCCACGTTGCGGCACCGCCACCTTCTGCGGCTTCTTTGACCAGACTTACAATTATACTACTGAGATCTTGAACGTGAATGTTTGGCCACTGGTTCAGCCCCTTGCCGACGATAAATGCCTTGCCTTTCTCGATTGTATATTTGGCAAGGTCAGGAATCTGTATACTACGTGTATTTCCACAACCCCTCCCAAGGCCATAAACACAGGGAGCACACACAATTGCAACCTTGATGTTATCAGAGCCAGATTCTAGCTGGATCTTCTCCACATCTCGATGGGGTGCGGTGTCCGGGAGGGCTATGACTTCGGCGATACCATCAAAATCATCGTACACTTTGTCGGCGGCCTCGCCATAGTTGTGTTGCTCAATTGTGCGCCATCCGAGGTTGTCGGTGCCAGACAAACATATCCAAAATGCCGGCCCATTCCTTGTTCTTTTCGCGAGGCCCCTAGCTAAAGCCTTGGAAGAATTGGTGTCTTCGATACTGGCACAATGGATCACAATATCCGCGGCGGCAGCTTCTCTTTCTAACACTGCTGAGCCGCTCAGATCACAATAAACTTGTCTTACTTGAGGATACAAAGCCGTAAGCAAAGCACCGCGTTCCTTGTTTCTGACTAGACAAGTACAGGTTCGTTCCCAATGCGGGAATTCTTGCATAAGTGCTATCAATGCATCGCCACCCAGGTAGCCTTTGAATCAAGGTTAGACTTTCAGAATTTGGCAATTTCCCAACGCGGCATTGCTTACCAGTGGCACCCGTGAATAATATACGAGGCGCTGTCATATTGAAACTTCCTTGCTCAATTTGAGGAGGCGTAAGATTTGACTGGTTAATGGGAGGCAGTGGTTGAGATCATCTTATGTTAAACTAATGGAGTTATGAAATAAATGAACTCGACAGGCTCTTTATGTAAAAGAATCAAAGGTGATTACCTTATCAATTATGAATCCGTCTTAGCAAGCTTCCACTACTGCATATTGGTCAATCTATATACCTATTCCAGCCAAGCGAAAATAACCCATGCCAGCGCCTTTTATTTAATTTTAACGAGAATCCACTTTTTGATGAGCCAATCAATTTTAAATCGCTTCTAAAAATGGCTGGATTGCCAGCCTGCGAGCAAAAGGATCGGCATGCCGCAGAATATTGATGGGGGGTTTGGTAAGTTCAGCGAAGAACTTAGCGAGCGCATTGCCATCAATATCCATGCCCCTCATAGAGCCATCGGTATTGCGCTCGTCAGGGTAGTAGAACCTAAAAGTTGAGAGAGCACTAGAACTTGGGTAAGAGCGCTGAAGCCGCTTTTTAGGGCTTCTCGTCTCAACAAATCAGCTCCCGATCCAAGACGTTGTGGCTGCCTTGCCCATGTAGATCAAAACTTTAGGCGACCCAGATAGAGCGCGGGGTATGTGGGGTAACTTAGCAACTGGCTGTGCTTAGAGAATTTTTTTTCGTTAATATGAGAGTTTGCTTAGCAAGGCCCTACGATAAAAGCGTCTCGTCTGCCTCTTAACAATCGATACTTATCTGCTACTTGCGATTTGCGACTTTTATTTCCTCATATAGGATAGTGATGGTTTCGCTGTGTTCTTACCTTCCACGGGGCAAAAGGCACAGCTTATAGGCCGTGCTCTTGCTCTTGGTGGATATGGTAATTGTTGTTGTATTGAGTTCTACTCTACGTTCTAAAATAAAGGGGATGTGATGGCGCGTGCGCCATCACGTGCCACGTGTGAGTCATACGACCGACTTGGTCAATATATACCCACACTGGCGGCTCTTTAAAAGGCTGTAAAACTATTTAAAGGACCGTAACGGCCCGTGATTATAAAACGAAAAAAAAACTCGATATCAGGCCTCTGATTGGCCCGTTTCACTTTTGTACAAAGGAAAAACTATGGCATTTAACCTTTAATTGGCCAGTACTTCTTTTTTTTCCCGTTTTACTTACTTTATGACTTTCAGCTCGAAGTGGTTTAAATCGATCAGCTGTTTTAGGGCCGTTGAGAGTTTGCTTTTAGTTATAGAATCGGCAGGGTTGCTGTTGCCGTCAATCTATTTAACTTCTGTGATTTTTCTTTTTTTATATAATTGACGAAAGCACATGATATCTATTATAAGTTTTTTTTCTTGAGTAGTTTTTAATTTAACGAAGCATTCGTAAAAGAATTTGGAATCCGTACAAATAATTAAAAGTAAGTCGATTTTCAGAATAAGCTCGATCGACGATTTAAAAGTAGCTCCGATATCGAATCCGTGGCTTATAGCGTAAAGCTCGGAAGCTAGTACGTTTCTAGTGACTCGTTTGCACTTGGTTGACGACTAGTGAATCACGTTGGCTCTGTTCGTAAAATCGGCTAGTACGACGACGTAGCCAATTTGTGATAATAAGTCCTTGTTATTAGCAAAGCTTGCGTCCGTGAAAACAATCAAGCGGAAAGTTTAAGAGTCTAATAGAACGTAATTCAGGCTTTTAGTAGAGTTCTCGAGTTGCTATTGAAAACGCTTGTTCAAGGCCGTAACGTCAGCTTTCTTAAAGTTGGTCACTTGAACGGCACAAAATAAGTCGAAAAATGCTTCGGGCTGACACATTAAAGCTATATAGGCTTTTCTAGCTCGTTGAGCTACGTATTGATTGCGAGGAAAGAAGCTGGTTCGAGTAACGCTTTTAAAGCTTGTTGCGGAAGTTAGCTTTTTATTTACGGTTACTAGATTGTTACACTAGTTCTTTTGATTGACCGTAATAGTGTTTTTACTTGTAAGATGTATTGTGCACTTGTTGAACTTTATTAGCTGACTTACTGTAAAGTATTCTCGTTTCTTTGCGAAGAATTAAGCTTTTTTAAGTTGTTGCTGTTCAACTGTTGCAAAAAAGCTATTAGCTAAGAAAAGAGTATTATCAGTTTGCAAATTTACAAGGCCGAAAAAATCGGTGTTGTTCCGATATAGCAGACAAAAGTCGGAAGTTGAAAAGTTTATTTCGAAGTTTTTGACGTAGTAATTGTAGTACGTTTTGAACTAGTGATTACCGGTTTCTGGCACTTTGTAAAAAGGTTTTACGACTTGTAAAATTTCGCTTAGTTGTAAGTTCAGCTCTGTAATGAGCTTTTGCGAGGAATTGATATAAAAATTACGGTTCAGCCTCGTAACTGACTAAACGTAAGCTTGAAATATGTTTCTTAAATAAAGTTTAATATTAGAGCTTTGTATAAGCGCTGTGATACAAAAGATCAAACGTTAGTTCATTCGCTGAATTGTCGGTGATTGAATAAAAACGATATCCTTTTCGTGATCGTTGTAGACTTAAACAATTAAACGGGATTTCTTGTAAACTTTAGTAGTGCTTTAATTCTTGATTTTGTCGACAAACTTTAAGTTGAATATACGAGTTTTCGGAAAAACGTTTTTTCGCGAAGTAGCTTTAAATACGCTTTTTTCTAAAAAGCCGAAAATTTCTTTGTTACAGGATTCTTTGAATTAGTTTTCGGCCTAAGAAAGCTTTGATTAAAAGTAAATTACCACGTTAGCGGTGTTCGCTGTAGCGTAGTGTTTACGAGGTCGACTTCGACTTCGTCGAATAAGCTTTTGCAAAGAGTTCGGCTTTGCAGACTGTAGTTGAAAAGTTTGTGGTTCTGTAACAGTAAAGATCTTTACAGTAATAAAGTTACTAATAGTTTTTAGTTCTTTATTGTCAGCTGGTTCTTTATTGTTAGTCGGTTCTTTAAGTTTTTTGCAAATAAAAAAAAGTTTGACGCTTGTGCTACAAAAAGTTACAAAGCTGTTAAGTAGAGCTAAAACGCAATTTTCTTTTTTTTGGCTGATAAAATTAACGGCAAATGACTGAAATACCACTGTTTTTTACCCGAAATTCTCATATACCACTGTTTTTGTTTGCCTCTTACTGAAATACCATTACTATGGTATTTCAGTCAATCACCAACAAAAGGATGGTATTTCAGAAAGAAAGATACAACTTTTATAAGCAACCTATAATAGAAATAAAGGTACTCTAATTACAAAGAACTCTGAATCGCTCAATATCACGCACTTCTATACGCTTTTCCTGACTTTGTAGAATAACGGATTTCTAGAAGTATTTCAACCATTACTCGTGATTAGTCTCGAATAAGTCACTAGGCACGTCTGAAAGCTCGTCGTCGCTACTAAAAAGATCGCCGACAATATCTACTTCCTTTTGTATAACCTCCTCTCTAGCATATTGCATATTTAGCTCTATATCAAAGCGCTGAGCTTGACGCTCTTGCTCTTCGTCATCCAGCTCGAATAATAGTATACCAGTAAGAAAAGTGTTTTACAGTAGTATTACTAGTATACCATCATTTTACGTGCTTTTGACTGAAATACCATCATTTTCTCTTGGCTTCAAAATGATGGTATTTCAGTAAGAGGCAAACCAAAACAGTGGTATATGAGAATTTCGGGTAAAAAACAGTGGTATTTCAGTCATTTGCCGTAAAATTAAATGGGCTTAACCAAAAGCTTAGCTGGCTTGTATTGCTTTTTTTCTATACTAGCACTTCGGAATTCAGAAGAAAGTCGTGGATTGTCACGGCACGTAGGATAGGAGCAACGGCTCAAAGTAATACGGGTAAGAATCGAGAATAATAGAACTACAGAACTATGGAAGTAGAAAGGGAAGCCTATATACAGGAGTTCGGATCACGTGACGTGCTACGCGAGTGTCCCCACGGGTGCCTTACAGGCCGTCAGGCCTTATAGAAGCCGTAGGCGCGCCAGCGCCGTGACATGGATAGCTGTTGTGCTAAAACTATTGCGAGTGTTTAGTGCGTCAGCTATTTTCTGTTCGGCCCGTAGTTTCTGAATTTCTTTTTAAGCCTTTTTAAGAGCTGCGGATCGCTAGCTGACTGAAAGTAATAGAGCGTTTAGTTCCGTTATGCGTAAGTAAGCTCCGAAAACTAGTAAAGTAAGTACAATTCCGTTAAAGCTTGCGGAGTCGTTGATTGCTTTAAAAGTCATTTAAAGAGCGATGTTTTTGTCGATTTTAGGGATTTCGGCGGTAATGATTTTGTAAATCCGGCGTACAAAAGCGTAGTAGCGTTCGACTTTACCGATCGAGTAATAAGCTTTTACAAAAACGGTTTTAGTTGTAAAACCGACGTTAGCAGCGTATTAGCGGAATTTTTTGCTGACAAAGTTCTTTTCTGCGTTGTAAGCTATAATATCGAGTAGGCTTAAATAGCTATTAATCTAGTATGCTTGTAAGCTTTTTTATATGTGTTTTGCAAACAAGTTCTAAAGCTATCGGCTAGCCTGAAACGTTGTAGTTTCGTCGACGACGTGTAAAAAAAAGTCGCTGTCGATATACATAATGTCGACGATTACGCAATAGTTGAACTTTACGTCGTTCTTAAAAGTGAACTTGAACCGACCGAAAAATTTACCGTGTTTTTAGCAGTAGTGGCAATAGCGAGTAATTTGCTTTAGCACGTTTTAGTTGTTGTTATAGCCAGTTTTTTCTAGAATTTGCTTTAAACAGTTTACGGAAAAGTAGCTAAACTGTCGATAAAAACGTCGTAACTCGACTTTTGTTAAATAGCAAAAGTTTAAGTCGAAGCTACGAGTAAAGTACAGGCTTAAAAAAGTGTTTTAAAGCATAAAAAAGTATTTGTAACGTTTTACAACTGAAACGCTTTTTTGCGGAGTAATTAAAGCGTTAATAAAGTTGTTGTAGTAAACGTTTAGCCGATTAAAGTCGGCTAAACAAAAAAGAAATAAAGTATCGACTTTTACGACGTAAAAGTCGATTAAGCCGATTAAAGTTTTTACAGTGATCGAACCTATTAACGAAGTTGACTCGATACCGAATTGGACGTTAACTATTTTTTTAGTCGATGTATCGAGCTTCAAAGTCGTTAATTTGTTTAAAGCGACATACTGGCTATAGCTAGCTGTTGATTGCTAAAAAGCACTTGTATTTATTATTATTTCTACAAATTCGGAGGAAATGTAACGCGAACTCGCTTTGTAAGCAAACGAGTTGTTTTCAGTAAAAAGGTCGCTATCCGTAACGTTAAGCTTAGTAATGGCGTGGTTGCACGCTCTGTTGGCTAGCTCGATAGCAGTAATTGCGGCGCTATCGAAGTCGACGTCGCCGTACGCCGTAAAGTTGACTACAGTCAGCTTGTTGTCAAGGTCGTCGGCGGTGCTAGTAAGCTTGTCGTTAGTGATAAAAGCTGTAAAAGCTTTTTCCAGCTTACCGTCGTCGAGGTTTTCGTAGTTGCTACTTTTGTAGTCTACGAAATATTGTCGAAAGCGTTCGGGGAAATTTAAAGCTTTAATGTAGCGAAGTCTTAATTAGTTTTTAAGCTTAGTTTTTGCTTTTTTTTGCTTTTTGTTAAAATAGTTCTACGATCGACAATTTTTTTGGTTGCAAACGTAACAACGATTTGATTTTGAAAGTCGTTAGCTACGGCTTTTTTAGTGATTCGCAAAAGCATGGCCACAATTGTAAAGTCTACTAACCGAGCTATTTCGGTAATATTTGCAGTCCGTAAAATATGCGTTTTGTTTCGTAACACGAACTGTAAATTGATTTACTTTCTTGTAAGCTAAAATCGAAAATTTCAGCTTATTAATAAAAAGACTTAAAACTGGAGCTTCAGGTAGCTCAAACGTGACATATATACAAAAAAAAATTTCCTGGCAAGCCGTTACGAGCTTGTTATAAAAAAAAGCTATTTCACGGAGATTTAGAGTTAAGCTGTGCTGAAAGTTGCTTAGTTTTTCGACTAAATATTAACGCAATCCACCGTTAATTTTTCGGAGTTTTTTTTAATAATTAAATCGAAGCTTGTAGCATTTTATTCAATAAGCTTTTAACGGCTGTAAACAAAGCTTTCGAAAAACTTACGTATATCGCCGAAAGTTTGTTCGAAAGTTCCGTATATTAAAAAGACTGCAAAATAGTAGTAGCTTAAAACGATTTCTTTAAAAATACAAAAAAAAGTTTTGAAGTAAGCTTGACGAAGTATTTTTACACAGTAGCAAAAGTCGTAAAAAATTGTTATGTAGTAGTCGAAAGCAAAGCCGGTTTGTCGTACTTTTGATTATCGGTGATTATTTTTAATAGATTTGCCAGTTTTTTGCTATAGTTTATAATATGTTTTTCCGTGTTTGACTCTATAGTGCTGTTTACAAGCGTATTGACTAGTTTCGGAAAAAAAAAACGCTAAGAGACTGTTAATAAAAAAGTCGGTGGTTGTTCGCGAACAGCTCGAGCTAAAATCGTTTTAACATGAATAAAGTTGAAACCATTTTCTTTATTTCTTTTTAAGCGTTCCGGATTTCGTCGAAAGTCTATTTGTAGCGTTCTTTTGTTACTACACAGTTGTAAAAAGCTTGTTTAAAGCTTCTTTTTTCTGTAATTAGCTTAATATAAACTTTTTGTCGGCAAAGTAGCTATATAAAGTTCGAGTGTAGCGTTTTTCTACTTTACTAACTCGTCGAAAAAAGTCGACTGTAAAAGTCTTGAAATGCCTGCGGAAGTACGCTCGCAAATTCTTATTTATATTATTGTGGTATTCGAAGTCTATAAACTTGTATTTAACAAATTCGACTACATTTTCAATAAAGGCTGCCGTAAAGTTAACTTTGTGATTTTTCTACTTTTTTTCAAGTTTTGTATGCTTAGCAGTTGAGGCTATATTGGCAGAAGGTATTCGGTGCTTTTAAGGAGAGTTAGTTTAATTACGGAGCTGCAAGTAGGTGCTGTCGTGTTACCTGAACCGTAAAGGGTCGTAAAGTAGGATTCGTTGTAATAGAGTAAGAATCAAGCTTTGATCTGCGCTGATCAGTGATAGTTTCGCTGTGTTCTTACTTTCCACGGGGCAAAAAGCACAGCTTATAGGCCGTGCTTTTGCTCTTGGTGGATATAGTAATTGTTGTTGTATTGAGTTCTACTCTACGTTCTAAGATAAAGGGGATGTGATGGCGCGTGCGCCATCACGTGCCACGTGTGAGTCATACGACCGACTTGGTCAATATATACCCACAGATAGAAATACGAGGTACTAATACAGAGCCCTATTTGCTGCTTTAAACAGGTAAACAATTGAAAATACCCCCTTTTTGAAAGCTACTCCTAATGGTTCAGCGCGAATTAAACCCCTAGGTACATGCGTGTATCTGCGATTTTTTACTCTATACGTTGGTAAGTTACGCCGAGCACTCCGGAGATATACCCCGTTCCGGTTCGCTAAGTACTAAAAGCTGTCCGTATCTCTCTGAGCAGTTATCTTTTGTCTGACGGCAGGAAAGACAACGGGAATGATGGTCCTGCGCCTCCGGCCTCGATGCGAGCCAACTCTTCAGCTTCTTCGATCTCCTCCCATGGGCCGCGCTGAATACCGTGAAGGGCGTCGGTGTCGCCCTTGGCCTCCAATCCAGATATTTCCTTTCTAGCCTTGGAGTTCCTGTAAAACATTCCCACCGTGGCGCTGACCATACCAACAACCTCCCAAGCAAACAAGATAGGTAGTGCACGATATGCCTGATTGTTGCAACCGCCTGACCAGACCTGCACTAGGAGTGAGTAAATTTCATGCGCTGGAAGTGCATATCCCCATCGATAAAAGCCAGGACTTAGTTCGAAGGGGTAAATAGTGCTAGTAACGTTGATGATAATCCAGGTGAGTAAAAAGAAGGCGAAGAATTTTGCCGGTACGAAAGCTGTCATTGTATCCACGATGACAAAATTGATATGCATGTACAACCAGAATACCATCCACGTAAGAATGAACTGAGATCCGCTGACCCCCCAGTCCTCTCTGAAACCCCATATATAGCAAGCAACTGTTATTGAGGCAACAAACGTGTAGACCATAGACAGGAGTAGTCACATGAAGCCGATCCGGGTTAAGTGCAAGCGGCCGTATAAGCCATACGAGCTGTCGATATCATTCACAGTCATCAGTAAGAAAAACTGCTGCAAAACTGGAAGGAACATAGTAACGGTATTATAAAGCACTTTCGTGCCCTGCGAGGTAGGCATAATATCGATGCTTGACGACGTGATCGCAGATGTGAATGCCAACATAGCGGCAGGATCGTCAACGTTGATGTTTGTGATTGCATAGGACCCGTTAAGAACATGATAGGCGGTATTAGAGGCCCCAATGAGTGTCTCTAGGCTTCCTCCGATGTTGCCCCACGCGATTGGAGCATACCGTGCAGTATTGAAGATATAGGTAATAGTACTGTTTGACTCGTAGGTTTGGGCCTCTGGGCCTCCGTTCAGAGCTTTGGACAGACGACTTGAAGCACCCTGGTGGACAAAAATCCCTGCCCAATAGCTGCCCCGACAGACTGCATTTCGGACATCCTGGACCGTGGGATACTCTACCTCATCAGCAAAGTCGAGCAACGGAAAGGTTCTGCCCTCCAGATTCGCATATGCGGCGGATAGTGATCGACCAATGACGCCTCCATCGAAGTCTACTGCCAGCACATTGAGATTGTTGACTCGATGGCCAATATCAAAGTGTGATCCATAAATATAACACATATTAGCGAGGAACAAGATAATCAGCATCGTGCCAGCTCCAACTACACTCGTCGCATATTCTTTCCTTTTTCCATCCCAAAACTGGTCGCCCCAGAGTAACCTTCCCATATTGAGTGTTGTAAAATGAGTGCCTAGAGATGAAGGTAATAACCAACGGGTTCGCAAAAGAGAAGAAACAGCGACGGAGATAGAGGTAAGGAAGAGAACCAAGGCATGTAACCTCTATAAGTACCTGGGTTCTAGGTAGAAGTAATTATCAACCATTAATGCCACCAGGGAGCGAACTGCGAAATTTGAGTGCAGATGGAACCTGGCACCGAAATCCGAATTCCAAGATTGTTTCAGCAAACACTGGAAAATAAAAACGGACCCACCGCCTGTTAATGTGGGCTTCTACGAATGTGATTGGACTTACCGAACCACCAGTCGTGTAGACCCCCACAAGCGCCATCAGGAAGACTCCGTGTAATTCGCGAAGCGCTCCACAAAGAAGTTCCATATCACCAAGGTTTACAGCTCGGAGGAGCTTCAGTAAAATGTTTCTATCATAGACTGTACGGAGTCAACACTCTCAATCAATAAAGCGCCCCACTATTTCGTCCTGAAGGGTGCTGGCCCTTAAGAACTCGGGCGTCCTGAAGACTATGCTCCTATTTGAGCAAGATTTGCATGCATTGAGGGGCGGTAGAGACGTCGTGGGTGTTCGTGCTGCTTGACTAACACTGACTTTACGTACTTCGGCTGGTAAGGTAGGGTGGTCGCTTGGGATGTGGTGCTTGGGATAGGGGAATTTGATGGCGAGATTCCGACAAAATCAACCCAACCCACCCTCTAACCGCACGACTCGCTATCCTTACTGCGCTCAGCGAACCAAGAACCGTGTAATAATACAGCAATTGATGTGGCTTCATCCACAGGCCTAAGATCGCCTGCCCTGATGGTGTATCGACCTATAACACTCAGAACCCTGGCGAACTTATGCATGACATTTGGAAATATCGCTCTACCAGCCCTCCCTCATATTCAATTTGGCGAGGGTCTACACTATCAGATGTCATGTTTCCCCTTGCCCTAGTCAATAATTTTCAACATTCGTCATTAATTTTAGCCGACACCTCGACGTTACACGGCAATGGTGGTGAGAATGTACGCATGCAAGGTCTCAATTTAAAGCCAATGGTGAGTCTACCCCAGCCTCTCAGCCACCACATGTTATCCGAAAGAGTCATAACGGCCTCATACTGCGCCAAAATGACTAGAGCAGGCTGGTCATTCCGTAACAAGACCGACCAGGCAAAGATTACGGTATTTTATAAGGACTCAGCATATGCAGTATACCCTCTATTTATGTTAGGAATAAGAGATCACATGACTATAATGGGCTGACTATCCTCTGGCCACTAGCCGAGGAGGCACCTATCTATTACAAGGGATCCTCACTTTTCTTTTTGGTTCTCTAAAGATTAGTCTTATTGTTATTGTATCTAGCCTGCTGAACACTATTATTGCTCTTTCGGGTTCCAGTTGGGCCAGGCTAGAAAAATCTTGGCCCAGGCTAGAAATTTCCTTGGCAAATCGCCAAGAAACTTTCTAGCCTGGCTCAACTCTTTGTGCAACCATTTCTAGCCTGGATGAACTTAAGCGAAAAACCAAATCTGGTTAGAACTATGCTTGGCAGATGTACAACATAGGCTTAGCGTGTAAAATATAATATATTGTAAGCATGTGCTCAGCATATGCAGAGTATATCCTAGCATTTATTTTTACTACAAAAAAACTATTATAATAAGCAGAACAGTTGGCATATCCGTAGCATATGTTTAGTATATGTTTAGTATATGTTCAGCATATGCTTAATATATAATTCATAAAAGCTTTTACTTACACTAAGCTTATTTATTTATTTATTTACAAATTTACTTGTAGTAGTTTTAATAGTCGAATCAGTTAAGCAACGCAAAAATACAAAGTTGTAACGCTTTATTTCAAAGTTCAAAAGTTATATTGTACGCGTCGCTATACAAAACGCGAAGCAAGTTTTCTCCGCGTGGCTTATTTTATGCTTGGCACATGCCGGGGTGGGATTTCTAGCCTGGCTGAGCTCTCAAAGCAACGATTTCTGGCCTGGGCCAAGTATTTTTGCCAAGGAATTTTCTAGCCTGGGCCAAGATTTTTCTAGCCTGGCCCAACTGTAACCCCTTGGTCTTTTGCTCTCAAGACTATTTCACATTGTTTCCAAACTTCGTGGATGAGCACCTCATTTGAGGAACGATAAGTAGGCATAAAATTGCTGTCTCTGCAAGTCTTCCGGCAATGTTTTAACACTAGCTACAGTTGGATTCCAACATTAGAGAAATTTCTTTGGATGTCGGTACTGCAATCGAAGTGAGACGCAAATGACCCCGCCACAGAAGAATGCTTTCTGAATCCTCGATCCACTCTCGTTCCTGGCGCACGATCACCGCTACACTGCGTACAAGCCGGAAGATGTCCACGACATCAGCAATGTCTTTCACCATGCGAGCAACGTCTGAAACTTGGGAGGCTAAGGTCAGAATCGCCAGAAGCTACGAAAATGCAAACAGCGCATTTCGTGATATAGCCGAGAAGTGACGTACAGAGGGGTGGCGGGCCGGCTACGTCTCGCCATCTTTGCCTAAAGAGGCAAAGTTTCCGATAGTCCAAGGGGCTCGCTTAGCTACTGTAGCTGCTGCGTGGCTTTTGCGGAGAACCTGGACAGTTCCGCAAACCGCCCGCGGAGACGCTAGCTGTCCGGAATTCGGCACTCTGTTCAACAATAGCAGATGATATGCACGTCAGGAAGCAAATACAGGTGAGGGTAGTTTGCTCTAATTGCTAGGGGTCCATTCATTTCGACAACCGTTTGTGAAAGCCGACAAGTCTCTATGGTTGATCTATGCCCTCCCAACCCGCCAAATCATTTCTGCATATTTGCAATTTAGGAAGGGGGTATAATATCCACCATGCATCATATTTTGATTTTGTGAATGTTCTAGATGACACGTTGAAAGGGTGGTGATAGAAGTGAGCAAGAATGGATTCAGGGTTTGGCATTATTGAGATTGGCTCCTTGCTGATGACACCATCATGGTTCTTCGCTCTCCTCTTCAGTGGCATCGCAATTCAGCTCTTACGGAGTCGGTTTAAGCATGGGCTGAGGAGCATACCAGGGCCGACCCTTGCGGCATACACAAAACTTTGGCGCCTGAACAATGTGCGGAAAGGTCAAGCCCACTGGACTTCTATTGACCTACACCGGAAACATGGGCCTCTGGTTCGAATCGGGCCAAATCACGTATCTGTTTCGGACCCACGCGAAATAAAAAACATCTATGGTCTGAAATCTGGATATACAAAGGTATGAAGTTTCTGACTGAATGACCCAGAGGAATGGCTTAGGTCGCTCTAAATGCTAAGGCTGAAGCAGACTGCGTTTTACCCTATACAGTCCATTACATGGCAGAACAAGCCGCAGGTAAACCTCTTCGCTACGCGGGACGAAGCGTACCATCGTGAGATGAAGAGAGTCATTGCCAGCGCGTATAGCTTCACATCGCTCCTGACTAATGAGGCCGCTGTTGATTCCTGTAGCAAATTGCTCATAAAGAAACTATCAAAGTTTGCAGACGAGAAGACGCCAGTTGACCTAGGAGAATGGTTACAGTACTACACCTTTGATGTTGTAGGCGAACTGACCTTCGCAAAGAAGCTGGGCTTCCTCAACCTTGGTGAAGACGTCGATGGCATGATCGAGACAATTCAGAGCCTGCTTGTAAGTCCACCTTATTGGAACGCACAGTTATCAGAAGTATTCATGCTCATATGAATAGGTGTATGCTAGTCAGTGTGGCCAAGTCCCAGAGATGCACACTCTTCTGCTTGGTAATCCCCTTCTCCCTTCCCTGATCCCCTCGATGGAAGGCTGGAACAAAGTCCTTAATTTCACCCTCAAGACTGTCAATGCGGTCATTGGCAGGGAGGGTGCCCTGGAGAGAGATAGAGAACTCAATACCGAAGCTCTCGAACGCAAAGGCGATATGCTGAGCAGATGGTACGGAGTCAAGTTGACCGAACCTGAGAAAATGTCGACTAGAGACCTAGTTGTTCATCTAAGTACGAATGTCTTCGCCGGTTCCGATACCACTGCTATTGCTCTAAGGGCTATCTTGTATCACCTAGCTAAGGACCCGGAGAAGATGCGCAAGCTGGTCATAGAGATCGACAATGCGACTGCCTCGGGAAAGCTCAGTGAACCGATATCATACAAAGAATCTAGCACACACCTTCCCTACATGAACGCCGCCCTTAAGGAGGGTATGCGGATCCACCCATCTGTTGGCCTTCTTCTGGAGCGCCATGTCCCCACAGGTGGTGCATTCATTTGTGGCAAGCACATCCCGGAAGGAACGGTTGTCGGCATTAATGCCTGGGTCACGCAACACGATCCTGAGGTTTTTCCGCATCCAGAAAAATTCGAACCAGAACGGTGGTTGGATAGCTCAGACGAACAGCTGAGACAGATGGAACAGTCTTTCTTCGCGTTCGGCGCTGGCACACGAACATGCGTCGGCAGACATATGGCAGTCATGGAGATGGCTAAGATCGTCCCTGAACTTCTCCGACATTTCGAAGTATCCTTGACGTATCCTGACCGTGAGTGGAAGACAAGAAATATTTGGTTCGTGCAACAGGACGGTTTGATATGCAACTTAAAGAGGAGGGTATGGATTGCAGATACAAAATAACTCATATCGCGTCCAAGTTGTATTTCTACTTAGCCTAGACCATACAACTCTTCAAGAGATTCCTTATTGGTGCCAATGATAGCATTCAGCATTAGGCATACTAGCCAAAATTAAGAGGCTGTTTTGACGAGTAGTACTAGAATGAAAATGGGGTGTAGCAGATATCTCAAGACAATAAGAAAAAAAAACCCCGAAACAATTCGATGTGACGGTTTTGCAAACAGGTTTTGGAAACAAGCGCAGCAACTTTCTATCAATGTAGCTTAGCCACTGGGATGACTCTGCTTGCCTTGTATTGCCTTGTCTCGCTTGCATGAGCTTTCCCACTCCTAAGGCAAATGGGCCTTTGGTATGAATCGTCCCCTGGCATGATTTCGTATTTGCATGAACCTCACCATGCCCGTTACGCATACTAGCCGTTTTAACCACCGGCATAACTGTCGTACCGCGCCTTGTTGCGCGGTCTTACATGAACAATACCTTGCTCAGGGAAAGCATCTGGTGGCGTTGTATGATGGATAGCATGTTTATAAGCAGTGTCAAACGTTGACTCCCAGCAATTGTGTTGCCGACCTTTTGGCGCCTTGGAGCCGTACAGAAATCGCCGATCGACTGCCCTTAAGGTGCAATATTGTACGTATTTGAGTACAACATCTTGTGGCAGACAAAGAGTTGAATGAGTGCTTAACAGATTGGTATATGCTTGACTTCCTAGAATGCGATGGAAGATGATTCGGAATGGTTGCAATTGCAAGAGCCAATCGAAAGGCAAAGTTGTTCGAGGTTATAGGCGCCTAGAACCCTATTTTCAACGTCGTGAAGCCGTTTTTGTTGCTTATTTAAAATTAAGTCCGTGCACCCCCATCCGAACCACCTAAAATTAAGCGATTTTCAGACCGCTACTCCCACTATTTTTGTTTTTATTGAATTAATTCTAATCTAAATTACTTCAAACTTTGGATTTTACTTCTTAAGCTAGTTATGCTTCAATATACCGAAGATGATATAGCTCAAGCTATAAAGGATATTGGAAATAGCAAGTTTATTAGGCTAGCTGCTTAAGAATGAAGTATTCTTTACTTTACTTTCCGAAGTCGAATTGCAGGCAAAGAAAACTATTTTATTGCAGCGGAAAATCAACAGAAATTATCAAAAGTACAAAAAAAACACTTAGCTTTATAAGTTTTTGTTCAAGAAGCTTTAAAAGTGCTTTTGACTTATGCGCAAATCAAACAGTTTGCTCAGCGCTTTTTAGACTTTAAAGAAAATAGCAAATCACTAGGAAAACGCTGGATGCAAACTTTTTTACGACGCAACCCTATTTTCAAGACTCAAAAGTTTCGTAATATTGATTCTTAGCGTGTTAATAAAGCTACTACTTCTATAATCAAGTCCTAGTTTCAGCTTTTTTTCCTTTTTCAAATCCAAGCTATTTCGCCCGAAAATCGGTGGAATATAGATAAATCCGGTATTATAAAGAGTTATAAAGCAAATAGGCTAGTAGTCGGAAATGCTGAAAAGCGTTCTATTCAAAAAAAACAGCCTGGATCTCGTGCTTAAACATTATTTATTAAGTGTGTTTCAGCAAGTGGAAAAGCACTTACTTCGTTAGTAATTATTAAAAAGAAAACAGTCCAACAACAATAGTTTTCTATAGACTTTACTTCGTACAAAAGCTAGCAGTTTACAGCTACCGAAAATGCCTGGACTTCAAATAATACAGCTGTAAAATAGCTCCAGAAAGTGTTTTTTCCTTAAACATTTACTTTAAAGCTTAAACTCCTTATTCTAGATAGCCATAGAAGTCATAAAACTACTAAATTCATGTATTTGTACTACTAGCATAATGTATATCTTTTATTTTTACCTCCACATACTTTTTACGTTTTTCAACCTTTGGATTTATCAGTCTTTTCTTTTTTCAAAAGTTACTACCGGAAAAAAGTTAGATATTTGACTCTTTTGACAGATTCTAGCCCAATTAGAAAGCAGAATTTCTTAGCTTGCTACCAGAAAGCTAGAAAAGAAGCTTTAGCTGCTAAGATTATTAAAAATAAGTGAAAAGCAACTAGTTTTTAGCTAAAATCCATGGCAAAACTACTTATAAGCCCTTTACTCTTAAAGAATAGTAATATAGCCAAAAAGACTTCTACATATACTTCACAAACTTTACAGAACTTAATTGAAAGTTCTACAGTCAATTCATTTCAACCTGTATAGTCTACACCTAAAAAATCGACTGAAATGAAAGCCTAAGCAGCTAAGTTCCAAAAGTTCCAGAACTAAAGTCATTTGACACAAAAACTTTTATTTCGTGTCACGTCGCGTGCTCCCAGGCACACGTGACCCATATTAGGCGAGCTCCCTGAGCGCCTCGTGTATATATAGCCTGCTCTCCTCGAGCTCCCTCTTCCTTCCTCAGCTATAGATTCTCGTATTGCACCACCGTTGCCCTCTGTATCTGTAGATCCACAGCGCGTGCCGTGACATTTCGGAAAATTATAAAAAGTTTTGAAAAGCAAGAAAGTGTTTTAGCAAATCATAAGCTTAGAATTCACTCTTTAAAAGTTCAATTAGAAAAAGCTAAGCCTAAGAAACGGAAAAAGGTTAAAACTAGCCCAAATTCCAAGTTTGCAGATATTAAAGCTATTTACAAAGCGCAAATAGCAGCTGACGGGGCTAGAATTGAGAAGAAAGAAGAAGAAATAGCTAGTCTATTTGATTCTACTTTAGATTGTATTGAAATTGAGTAGTTATTTAATTATAATTATTTAAGTGTGGGCAGTAGTCTGAAAATCGCTTAATTTTAGGTGGTTCTGATGGGGGGGTGGTTCGGATGGGGGTGCACGGACTTAACACAAGCAAAAAACTTTTAGCTAGGCGAAAGCCAAGCATAGCTCGGTTTGCTTGCATTTTGTTTAGTGTAAGGTGCTGGAGTAGTATGGCACAAATCAGTTCTCATTGATACGAAGACTAGTCTCCACCCTTTCTACTACGTCCCGAACCTCCTACTTATACCCTCCATACCCCTAGCGACCCCTTACGTGCCAAGACCTGGAGCCTCTCCCGAATTGCCCCTTAGCACGTAACATCACCATACCCGAAAGCATAATCCCGAAAACATTACTGTACCGATGGTTATAAAATAAAGGCGCTCGTTAGATGTAACGATCGAGAATCGAAAGCTTACTTAGTAGTATTGTTAATAATATATCACGTTTGGATATGGGGGCTAACCCCCAAACCCCTGAGCCTCGCTGCGCTCGAGAATAAGGTATTTAAGGGTTTATAAAAAGGTAAGCCCTCAAACTTCGCTGCGCTCAGAGCCTGTAAAAAAGTCAAGATCTTTGAAGCCAAAGAAAAGAAATAGAGCTTAAAAAAAAGCCAGAAACTAAGTACAGATGCTATGTCACGTACTTGCTAGTCTTGAATAGTGTCAGGAATCTGCTTACGTAAGTAGGCCAAGGTGCTAACGTACTTGATCAGTTAGCTGGCCATATCATCATCCTGGCCACAATCCCTGCAACCACCACTTTTTTTCAATTTTGATTTGCAATTGTATCACAACTACTTAAAATATCAATTTGTGGATTGAAATAATTGATTTATTGACGGTCAGGGCATGTACGAGCAGTGTGCTCTAGCGATTTACATATACTACACTTCGCTGGAGCACGTGTACGTGCTGGAGCTACGTTTTGATCAACTACTTGATTTACAACTTCAACGTCAGCTGTAGCTTGATTCAACCTGTTTTGAACTTCTGAAACCTGTAAAACACTTCCTTTGCGTACGAATGCTTTCTTTACAGCCCTTTTTTTCTTGACTTTTTCATTTGCGGCTCGTAATTTTCGATT
Source organism: Bisporella sp. PMI_857 (assembly GCA_021307315.1). NCBI lineage: Eukaryota > Fungi > Ascomycota > Leotiomycetes > Helotiales > Helotiaceae > Bisporella > Bisporella sp. PMI_857. Next base: position 75,511 of record JAJSPD010000070.1, read on the forward strand.
CTCAGCCGCAAGAAGAGTAGCGTTGTGCATGGCCAATTAGCACTCTTTGATAAGTTGATTTACGGCCTGAACTGTAAGACTAGGTGGGCTTTGCGTACGATATCGAATCGATTTTTGAACAAGGTCGGTTTGCAACTGTAATTCGGCAATATTGTGAGGTGTTTCAAAGACCCAGGCCGTAACAGGCTCCGTTGTGGGTGGAGAAGTCAGCGTACGCAGTCGTACGTGTAACTGATTTAATACTTGATCTGGATCAAAAGGAACTAATCCAGTAGCTTTAAATCCATTTTGAATAGTAGAAACAGTAAAAGCTTCTTGTTGTACGGATTGATAAAGCTGTAAAAACTCGATTTTATCAATATGGTTAATGCCGACCCGCATTTGCTGTTGTACAGCTTGTCCGTAAAAACGCTTCAATCCTGCAAAGCAACTAACATTTAAAGGTTGAAGAAACTGTGAAGAATGCGCAGGCATACACAATGGAATAATGCAGTGTTCTTTGCAAAATCGATCGAATTGAGCTGTAACATGACTTCCGTGGCCGTCAAGTATCAATAATCGATATGTGCCTATCGTACGATTTCGTGTGTGCACTTCGAAAACTTCTTGCAGCCAAATAAGACCTAATTCGTCCGTAGTCCACCCGTTATTACTAACTCTAAGCAACCAGGTTGTCGGCAGATTCTGATACCAACTATATTGATGCATTTGACTTTTCAATATAACTAGCGGAGGCAGTACAAAGCCTGTAGATTGAACCGATTCTATTACAGTAACCTATTTGCGATTTTCAGGCTGCACAGATACTGTACGAGAGTCTGTACCCGTAACTACTTTTGAAGTAGATATTACACTCATTTAAAACCCTGTTTCGTCGAAGTTATAAATGTCATCCTCCACAATTCCATATTTCTCAATTGTATTTCGTACGAGTCGAAACCAGCCTTGAATTACTTCAGGATCTTCGCATTTTGCTCGCTGATAATCATACTTTCGATTGTACTTCGATTTGAGCTGTGGATGTCGATTTATGAACCGTGAAACCCAGCATTTGCTTACAGTTGGCTGCGCAGACGCGTCGCGCGTTGCTCGATCCGCAAGCAATAGATTGGCCGCATTACGTACTAATAGTTGCGTTAAGGGCATTCCACGCGTATCCATATCTAATATCCAATTAATAAGTGTCGTTTCCTCCGTTGAAGTAAGTTTGCGGTTGGCAGAAGGAATACTAGACTTTGCGGGCACTCCTTTCAGTCGAGACGTCATTGTCGATCGTGGCGCGCCGTACATAGACGCGGCGGCCCGTAAGCTTGAAAATCGGCCCAGTCGATAGGCCTGAATGCCTAAAAGGATCCTCCCTTCTGTATTAGCCATTTGTAAGGTTGGATGTTGAGCAATTGCAAATCAAAATTGAAAAAAGGTGGTGGTTGCAGGGATTGTGGCCAGGATGATGATATGGCCAGCTAACTGATCAAGTACGTTAGAGCACCTCACGACACACAGATTACTGCCGTAACTGTAGATAATATCATCAGTAAAGCTCCTACAAGCCTGTATTCTATCGCCGTGATGCCTTCACAGATCCTCCATTTGATTCTCCTGCCTAATAGATCCTATTTCTGACAGTTTAGGAACAACCACACACCAAGGTAGAAAGAAATTGCCCCTTAATTATTGCTCGATCCCGACCCAGATTGGCGCCGTAAAGCGCGTAGCCGAACGCCAGTGTTTTGCCAACCCGGCTCACCTAGCCGCCGGGAATCTGTCCACTGGACAGCCAACCTATTCTCAGTATGTCATATGGTTGTTGTCGGAAGGCTCCAATAATACCTAAGCGCTGTACATCGGTATGCTGTAGAAAGAAGCAAATACGAGGTATGCCTTATTAGGCTCTTTTAATTAACGGAATGTCTTATAGTTGGTTCGTAATCGTTAGCTTCTTCTGTGGCGTTGAGAATCGGTCCAGGCCTCAAACACGTTGATTCAGCCGAGGCTGAGGAACCTCAATGTAGAATATTAAGTAGAATATATGTTAGCCACTCGATAGAATGAATACATTTCACTTAAATCCACGGCGATTAGAATCTCGATATGGCAGATAGTAAGTCGAGTAGGAATGTAGTATCTGTGGCGGAGAATACGGGCAAGGCGGGCCTAGTCAACGACTACAACAATGCAGGAAAATTACGGTTCCTAACTCTTATGTAGGTTCAGGCCCTGATTCTGTAGATCAAGGCGAGCCAAACCCTGTATCCAAGCTGGAGGCGACTGAGGGTTCTAGTTCAACTCCCGTAGCGGAGACAAACCGTACTTCAGACAATGAGGCTGACTTAATTCCTGTCGGAGACGGCCAAGTCCCAGCTTCAGTGGTGTTACACAGTTTGCGCTTCGAGCTGACTTTCGACAAGGATGAGGAGCTTCTACAGACGAATTTGCTAAAGTTACTTCAGCCGCCAGCGTTTTACAATTTTGCGCTTCCAGCAACAGTGGCCCCAATGCCACCTTATAATCCAACAGCGATAAGGGCGAGAGAAACATGGGAAGAGCTGCTCGGTGTGGCGGAAGAGAGAGTCCTGACTGCTGAACCTGAGATTCGGGAGGCTCAGGAGCATGGACCAGCTGCATACAATAAATACGAATACTCAGAACTGGAGCAGGATGGATATGATTCGGCCCTAAATACTGTACCAATGCCGGTTCAGCGACCACAGCTTATGGAGTACAACCCGCTATTAGAACATTTCCTCCCAAAGAATTACAGCCCTAGCGTGACATGCACTTTTGGACTCATGAAGAGAAAGGAAATGGGGAGCGATCGCTGTCATTTGTTCCCGAGAACTTCAATGCTGTAGAATCCTTTGAGTTTGGGTATAGGTTCAACACACTAGCAACTATTCCCACCGGACTTGTGTTTTTGTAAGTACCCAATATTCAACATTCTTCTCAAGAAAGAACTCACAAACATCTAGAGTAATCACAAATTGGCAAGCTTGGTTCCTTCCACATTTGAAGGAGGCTATACCTACCTTTCCAAGTGAGACCCTGTTACATCTTAGCGAGACCAGCGCAACGACCATGCTCCCGTTGATCGATATTGAGATTGGAGGTGAGAATCCAGCCAATTCCCCACAGCTCTAAATATTCTTCTAACGCATGCGTATGTATGAAGAAATGTCCTGCATTATGGAGCACATCAATGTCGGCACTGAGGGTATAGAATATAGTCCTAGAGGTTTTAGTATTGGGTTAAACAAAGCCCATTGTTTGCCACTAGGTACGGAAACCTCCAAAATAACAGAGTAATGAACCTAGAGGCTGATAAACCACTACCGCAGTTGTATGGACTTTCAAGAATGGGTTACCCACGCATGGCTACCGTCCTCTAGTGGTAGTAATTAGTGCTTCAACTGGAAACATAAGTTCAAAGATATCGAGCCACTATATGCAAACCCATCACGAACGCTGGGACCGCTTGGATGACAACCAGACCTGGATATATCTCGATCTTTACTTTCTCTTTACGCGCTGGGATCGAGTTTGGGGTGCAATAAAGCAGAACCTGAGCATAAGAATTGAGGTAAGTAATGGAATGAGCACTAAAAATCCGAACTAAAAGCAATTTTACAGGAGGTCCACGGTCGAAGACAAGCAGTTTCGATCATAGAACAAACTCGACAGTTGCATAGAGATAACAACGTCATGATAAGCTTAAGAGAACATTTAAGGATACACAAGGCGTCGCTTTACGTGGTCTTGCAGCGAACCGATAACTGGTCCGACCCAGGAGGACCGCCAGAGGCTCGCGTTCTACACACTCGCCTGGATGATGCCTTCCAGCTACTAGAGTATTATGACGTGACCGCAACTAGTCTCCTAGAGCAGCAGCAGAATTTGCTAAGCCTTGTCAGTACTTTTCATAAAGCCCAAACTCGGAAGCTGATTCGAGGGAAAGGCATTCAATCTAGAGACAGTAGTACAAGGGCAAGCGGTTGCTCGCCTCAATGCGCTGGCATTTGTTTTCCTCCCTTTGAGTCTCGTAGCAGTGAGCAACCCCATGCAGATTGAAATCCGATTTACTGAATTTGATGTAGTCGATTTTTGGAATCACAACCTTTTCAGCACCTCCAAAATGGTATCCAGTTGCTGCTATCCCCGTCTTGATAATAACGGTAGTGATAGCCTGGATCGCAAACAAATTCCTTGAATCTGGGTCACCACAATCATCAGCTCGACAAGCGCCCATGCCCCATAATGTCGAGAAGTCTCCAACAAAGGTTGCAAATTCCATCAAAACATTGTGTAGAAGTAGCCAGTGGAACAGATTGCGAGGGAATAAAATCTTTGCCCCGCTCCTTCCACCATCCGAAGCGGGATTAGATGCCCCAACGAGTATTAATGACCCATCGTGGGTCCCCAAGCCAGCACGAAGTGCGACCCTGCAGTCCCTCGAAGAAGCAGGATTTGTTCCACCGCGGTCCACTGTTCAGATTCTACCACGAGTTTCAACATACAATCAAACCATGAACCCCGATCGGCACATTCGATCGCAAGAGATGAGGGTCCCCTCTTTAGCCCTTAACCATACCATACCAAGTGCACAAGTTCAAACTGTGTATACAGCTCCCGAGGCAAGGCTGCCTTATCCTGTGGATGTAACCAAAGCATATGCACTAAAACAAAATCCCATACCCGAGCGTCTACATAACCCCACATCCATTAGAGGCGGCAAGCCTAGCCTTGTTGTTCCACTAGGAGGAGAGTCGTCATCATCAAATAGCCCAACACAATATATTGCGCATCCGATAGGAGGTGGAGATACTGTCTTACTCGATTTGGCTGATGGTATATTGATAAAACCTGCCCGGGATGATGGCAACGCAGAGCCGGATATTCGAGTTCATTTGAGAACAGGAGTATCACCGGATATTATCGCTACATCCATCGTCCAGGCACCCGCAGTACTGCCTCCAATGGCGCAAATAGCACCTATTTTTAGAGCTCCTGGTTTTGGCCGTCCTGCCGAAGATAGAACTTTGGAAAGCATTCTAGAAACCCCAGAAGTTTAAAAACATAGTAGAATGACTATTTTGGGGTCGGGGGTCAATGTCACGGTTAGCATGTGACAAGTTCGCGTGTGTTCCTTTGTTGGGAATCGGCTTACGAAAATAGGCCAAGGAGCTAAAGAAACTCACGCATACGCACAATACAGTCGTAATTGTAGATAATATGATTATTCATAACGCTACAATAAGCCTGTATTCTATCGCTGTGATACCCTCGCAGATCCTTCGATTGATCCCCTAGCCAATAGATCCTATTTCTGACATCCTTAATTGGGACTGGTGGCCGCGTAGCCTAGGAACCTGACTTAGCTGACAGCTCTCGAGCTCTACTTTCTCTCTTTAGTATTTTCGTAATTGAAGCACCTGACAAACAGCTCTCACAAGCAAAAACGGGTTGCTTGAATTGGCAACGCTAAGCCTAGCGTGCGAGCAGCGCTAAACTCACCAAAGCCTCCCCATCCCCCGCCAACCTGTGTCAATTTATATGGGGACACCGGATCGCTCTTTATAGTTAATTAACGGGAATTAAAATAGCTTCTTGAGCTTGAAGACGTCAAGGTTATTTCAGGAGGGAAACTGGAACATATTTTTGCATTATAATCCCAACACCTCTGTACATGAAACCATTTCGAAAGCAGACACTTCTAGATATTTCAAAGAACAGTCAGCTGTAGCCGGGATACGATATGAGACCTACTAAAAAGAAGACACTAACCACTGGTGCAGTTCATGTCAGGATATTTTCTCGCAAACGCCGGACTCAGCTTCCAACGTTCCTGTCGATTTAAACCATATTGGATTGCTAAGTCACTACGCTGTGGCCGCATATATCTTGGGCCTGTAGAAGCAAAGTCCCTTGGAGAAGAACAATCACGCACGGTAAAGTTTCCGGGCCCACCCTGATCATATAATCCAAACTGCATACGTTGGCTGACTTCCCTTAGCAGCATCTGATCTACCGCATCGGTCATTGGAAGTTCTGCCACGGCCTGAAAAAAATGGTTGGGCGGCATCGGATCCTGTCCTATGGTCCCGCTTTCGAAGAACACACTGCATGGAAGGACTTTATTGCAGAATAAGTCGTAGATGTTGACGGATAGGTTGAGAGACGGGAAATCGATGACTGTATTTAGGGCAAGATCATATATAATGGTGTCTAAGTTGTAGCCTTGAGCCTGGAGGATGAGCTGATCGCGAATGGAGGGCCAGGTCACAAAGTCAATCGCAATGGGATGGCAAGGCGAAATACACTGCAGTGGGGTAGGCTGGTAGGGCTGAGGGATTGCCAGTCTATCTTCTGGCAAACGTGATAGACGCCACCGGAATATTGTCTCCATCGGCGCATGTACTCCCTGCCAATATTGTCAGTATACTATCCCATACTGGTATTAGAGCACGGTGGATGAAACTCTGAGTCTACGAACCGTCTGATACAGATAAGATTCTTGCCCGCCTAAGCAAGCCAAGACGTGAGTCGAAACCTGAGAAAGCTTTCCTAGCAGGTAGGCTGACCGGGGCTTTGCGGCTGTTGATGCCGCAGAGCTAGTTAGACCTTGATTTCGATATGCTCCATCCTCCCCAAGCGCTCGCAACATGTAGGCCATACTGACTTTAATCAGTCGGTCTACTAAGTTCAAGCGAACGCAACAAGATATCCGATCAACACAGAACCCGTACGGAACCTGGAATAACAGTTTCGGGCTTCCGTTCACCTCTGGGAGCAGACTCCCTTGTGCTAGGCTAAGCCCCGAGCGTGGATCCACCGCTAACCTTGTTGGAAGTACCCCTCTCTGTCCCTTCGAAGAGGGGAGAAGTGAGGTATCGGGATAATATGGCACGATTCCTAGGTCGTAAGAGGAAATCGGGGCTGGGATGTTAACGGAGTCGGTAGAGTTCTCTGTCCTGCTGGCCTCGGTTGGAAAGAACAATGGAGGGAAGGGGTCACTGTCTTCTAGTGTATCGTCATCTATTTCTGGCCGCGAGTCGCCTCCCTCCTGGCATTTCTTGTCTGTCGCAGAAGACAGTTGGTTGAAGATGGGATCAGCTAAGGGATACCGAATCAGTACAGTGCGGTGTCGGACGAGGCTCAGCAGAGTTGGGCTACTTTACCAGCTGCCATGGCTGCCATGTTACTGAGACTCAACAGTTTCTTTTTCATCCGAAATAGCGCGTCGTAGAGGCGGCGGTTCTCATCGAGGAGGTTCATATGAGCGTTGAACATTGGCTGGTTCCGCGATTCGTCGTCATCGCCTTCTCGTGCTATGGAACTCATGAGGTCAATGTACGTTTCCGCTTGGCGTGAGTGAGCCTGCTGTCGCTCTCGTAAGCATCTTTGCGAGATGCGATTCTGGATCCTCTTTCGATTTGTACCGTCGTCATTGTTGTGGTTCGTCTTGGCACGTTTGCGTCGGGGTGCTCTTATCGAGGGTCCGTCCATGATATATATATGGAGTTATCTAAACAGGCGTCTTCTGCTGTTGTCGCCGAAGTTGCGGAGGTGACAGGATGTGAAGACAATGCGGCTGGAGAATTCTTGACTTGCCTACCAGAGTAGATCGAGAAATATTTTGTTAAGCCAAAGACCAGAGGAGGCTGGCGTGCTCCCCGGTTCGATTAGATCCGCAATAAATGGTCTGTGTTACCCCGCATTCCCACGCTTGGATCCCTAATTTTGCTGCAAGGCAACCGTAAATGCTTCATTGGATGAAGTCTTGTTAAGTAGCAGAACTCTAAGCTAAGGTAATGCGGATATTATATCAAAGTGCCGCATCAAGGTAGAGTCTTGTTAGCGTCGGTTATCGCATCCATAGGAGGCGCTTGGAAGCCTTTCTTTTGTGCGAATGGTGGTTTACTTGTCAGCCAAATTATCGACCAAATGACTTCTGGCGCTTGGTAGCGGAATCTTAGTTGGACTAGGTTCCTACTGAAAGTATAAGATCAATCCATTTTAGGAAAACAGGCCGTGGGCCAAGAGAAGCGGGAAAGTCCCAGTCAGATTTTTCTGACGGCATTTCGGAACCGCCGCATCCGACTTCCGTCATCACCAAATACACCGAATCATCGGATTCATAGGTTCCCGGTTTCCCGTTGGCCTTACAGTAAAGAACCAACGTCAAGAACCACGTCTAAGTAGCGAAAGAGAGACCAGGGGTTCAAATAAATAAACCAGCTAATTGAGATATATCATTGCCATTCTATGCTCAGGACTAAGGGCTTGAGAGACGTGCAGATGGCTAGTAATCAAAGGTTCACAAATTCCTGCCCTTCTATCTCTTTCTGCGTCCAATCCCAGAGTTTCCGCGCCAATTCTATATCTTTTATCTCCTTGCTACCCTTCCCTGCCACGCCAATAGGTTCATAATACTCTCCGCTGTCAACATCAGGCGCGACACAGGCCCAAAGTTGATTCTTGGCGCCGTCATTCACGCCCCTACCCATAATCGAGGCAATAAATGTCTGAAAGGCCCGTAGGAGAGGTTTTCCCTCCACACGATAAAGGTTCGTATTGACAAGGCCAGGGTGGACTGACACCACTTTCAGCGTAGGATGCTGCCTGGCTAGTTCCGCTGCGTAAATGATATTGGCCATCTTGCTTTGACCATAGAGAGCATGAGTCGACACATTCTCGGCCCTACACTTAAGGGTGTCGAACTGTATTCCCCCGTGTAAAGCGAATCGATGGCCCACTGAACTGACACTGACGATCCGCACGTCCGTGCTGCGTTTATCTGCGGTCTTGAGCAGGACTGGCATGAGAAGCTTCACCAGCAGCGCATGTCCCATGTGATTCGTGCCGAATTGGATCTCGTATCCGTCCTTTGTTAGCCCTGGAGGACAGGCCATGATTCCTGCGTTGAGCATCAGGATGTCGAGGTGGGAGGCGGACGCCAGGAACATCTTCGCAGCTTGTTTGATAGACTCAAATGATGACAAGTCCAGCTCCAAAAACATAACATGCGCATTGGGAACTTCTCTCTTGATGTCTGCGATGGCCGCTCTTCCTTTCTCTTCACTGCGCGCCGAAAGCCAGATCTCTAACGGATTGTGTCGAGAGAGCTCCAGCACAGACTGCTTTCCAAGGCCGGTGTTACCTCCAGTAACGAGGATAGTTTTTCCGGTGAGAGATGGGATATCGTGAGCCGGATTAAAGGATACGCTACTGTTGGAGGCAGAAGGAAATCCCATAGTGGATGCTAGTGGATGGAGGCGAAGCTTGGAGATATGTTAAAGGAAGTGCTGTTCGAGTAGAAACAAAATGAGGAGTTCCGGGGAGTGCACACTGCCCTTTTATGTCGCAATCTTAAACCCCTAATTAATGACAATTACTTAGTTAATAGATCAGTTTGCATAAATCTTTCTTGCTCACGCGGACAAATTCGTTAGTTCATCCGATAAGCATGCGAATTAACGTATCTAAGGAAGGGCTTCATAGTGACACTACAAGGTGCTACTGCTCGAGAAGCTACATTTGGAGTTATCAGACCTGCATCCACGAGCTCCTAGCCTCGGAGTCAACAAATGCCCCTCGGTTGATTAATATACTCGAGCCGACGGGAGGAGAGTCACTTCGGTGCAATAGGTAGATACGTATCTGGCACTGCTTGAACCCCTCTGGGGATGGTATAACTGACAGTCGATCGCCACATCCCCCAGTGAATTTTTACTGCGTCACCAGCGTATATCTATGGTCAACTTCATTATCTTTAGATAATCCTCACCAATTTGGGCCCATAGAAACTATCCAATCTCATGAACCTACTGTGTGAATGAACATGGCTTGAAGAAAGACAAGCCATTTATAGCATCTTTCAAGCGTCCAAGAACTTGCGACTCAAGGAAATTATCATAGGGGAGAGGAAGTAGAAGGTTTCTTGAGTATTTTGCGTTCCTTCCGCGTGGTCAGAGACATAATGATAATTTTATTTACTCTCTGTGAATATAGTCATGGCCGGGAGATAACAGTATTCTCGCGTTAGACCCTGACTAGGATCTTGACATGCTTAAGCCTCTCACTGAGAAGGGCTTTGAAGCCCTTCTCCTCTATCTCCTCCATTTGGATCACGCTGGTGATCATGGGTCTGGGATCAAGTTTGCCTACGTATACAGTATCATTTCAGTCACTTTTGATCGGCTCTGTCGACTCGAAGCTGTTACAAACAGATTGTTGGAAACATACCTGAACAAATTGCCCTGATGACACCTTCAAAATTGCCATCCTCGTACATGCATGTGCCGACGATATGCTTCTCGCTACCTACAAGTACAGATGCATCGATTGTTGGTTTCTTTTCCCACATCGACACTATGACTGTAGTACCGCGGACTTTGGTACATGCGATTGCGTCATCCATGCCCGTCTGCACCCCGCTGCATTCAAATGCAACGTCCACCCCTGTCTCTCCCGTCCTCTGTCTTAGTTCCGCCATGACATCGACCTGAGCTGGGTCCAAAATGTGTGAAGCACCGAATTGTGTTGCAAATTTCTGGCGTTCTTGGGATACTTCTGCCACGAAGATGTTTTTCACGCCTCGCATCTGTAGGATCAATATAATAGCCAACCCGATAGGCCCGCTTCCAACGACCAAAGCACTATCTCCTTCATGTGGACTGCCACGATCAACGGCATGCCAGGCTACACTTAACGGCTCGACCATTGCTGTTGACAAGTATTAGCGGCTAGATTGTCTAAAACGATGAACGGCGCAGCAGGCTACTCCAACTGCTCAGCTGGCAGCTAATTTGAGAGCGCGACCGAGGAATGTATCGTACCTCCGATATCGAGAGGAACATTCTCCGGCAAGCGGATTGCATGTTTGGCATTAACAACAGCCTGATCCGAAAGCCCTCCTGCTATACCTAAGCGCCGATTAATTAGCAAGGATGCGGTTCCAAATCGCTCTCAATAGAAATATAGAGTACCTACCACTAAACCCCAATATTCCCGTATTACGACAACAGTTGAACCTTTCCATTCGGCAATTCACGCATGTCTCGTCGTAGATGTTCGGCTTGATGGCGACTCGATCTCCAACACGCACACCGACCACACCATGCCCGACTTCCTCAACCGTACCACTGAACTCGTGACCTAGGGTCACTGGGTTTAACGCCCCAGTAATGGGATGCGGCTTCGTTGCCGGTGTAATGAGCGGACCAGCTACGTACTCGTGGAGGTCTATTGCAAGAAAAGTGAGATTGATGCAATTTTCTGGAGTCTTGCAAAAAGTCATATAAACCGCCATTGTTGAAGCTTACCACTGCCACATAAACCCACGAAAGCTGGACGGATCTTGACCTGGCCTGGCCCGCAGACAGGTTCTGGAATCTCATCTAGTCGGATGTCCTTTTGTCCATGGAACCTAACAGCTCTCATCGTTGGAGGATGTACTATAAAATTTTAAATACGCAAAGGGGCTTGGACCAAAACCTAACAGAGATCGGTATAAGACTGTTTTTATAAACATCTTGGGATCCGTCACTGGACTACGGGCCCCACTCCACGACTACTTCAGTAAGAGAGCCAATCTCAACACCGGGAGTCAGTCGTCGAAAAAGACGCATCTTCCGGAATACAGAGATAGGCACGCAGGTGTCCGCAGCGACAAAGTTCACCAATTCATGCCCTTTTTTGATGGGGCTTTCGAGGAGTGTCAGATTAATCTGACAATCGGAGAAACCCAGTCGATAGTGTGATCGCCAAGGCTGCGGCCTGTGCCTTACTTTACCATCAGATAAGGATAGGTCCCGGTTACTATGAGTTCAATATTTTCGTATCACTTGCCGAAGCCAAATGAATCCACGCATAATAAAATCTTCCGGTACTTGACGTGCTGCTGCAGCCTGTCCTAATATAATAGGGCATTAGAATATCCTCGACATTGGAACCGGAAACGGTCTATGAGCTATGTATGTTAGACGAATGCTCTCAGTCGTTCATTTCCGACTAATATTAACTCAGGGATGTTGCTGACATGCTTCCTGAAGGCAAGTTTCATCCCAATCCCTTTATTTCTGTCGCGCTAATCTCAATAGTCACTGTCCGTGGTGGGGACTTATCCCCACCCCTGGTGACGTGGATGCTCCCAAACTGTATATTGGAGGTAGACGATGTGCTACGCGAATGGATTTAACATGGTCATTTTAACTTTATCAATATGCGCATAATGTTTGGGGAATTTACCTCAGATGAGTGGGATAGCGTTTACAAAAAATGTTACGAGCGCGTTTTTCATTTTCTAACCGTTACAACCACGATAGGAATCTCAAACCCAGCGGGTGGATCGAACCGCTAGGTTTAGATGCAGCTTGGACCGCACTGCTGCAAGTTCCGCCTTGTACGTTTATGATATCCCGCCTGCTTTTATCATCGTCTATTCTAATAAGGATCGCACCATGTAAGGTCCAATAAAATCCTAGTAAAGATGAATAGTATGAAGGCGACGCCATGCCATCCGCAGCACGCTTAATCTCTAACATTCGTGACAGCAACAATAATCTGCTAGGTAGGTTAAAATGAACTTGTTGTCAACCATGATGATGGATGCTGGGCAATACTGACAACGATTACCCTGATTCTGTTTCTCGCGACGCTGAACGTAGACAGCAACCGTCGACCCGCCCAACATCCATGCCAGCGGGACGAAGCTCCCCCTCGGCGGAGAGCCATCGGCGCTACTGCACGTTGAAGTGTCTACACGGAATGGTACATGGGCATGAGCTAGACTAGGCTTGCTCCAATGCCCTTGGTCATGGAATAACGCGCCATGTTGTAAACTTTTGGGGGGTTTATTTGAGATCATCAATGAAGACTGTGAGCTACTCGGTATAATGTGGGATATGATGTACAGTGCTTGATCTGGTGAAAGCCGTGAACTTTATTCCACCTCTTCATCTGAATCTCCTGGAACTTCGACAGAGCTTGACAGAGTAGCGGTCTGCTCCTCCTCAATCCATACCCTCTCAGAAGACTCAAAGGGTGGATTTATGAAAATGTCAATCTCCATAGCATCGCTGATAAACAACATCTGTTCGAGCTGTTCAATCGCACCCTGTAGTTGCTTTTTCGCCTCTCTTAGTTCTGCCTCTTCTTCGTCAGCTTGATCCCCTATAGGAATTTCAAGGCATTCGGATCTCCTGAAGCAATTTCGAATGTTTTGCGGGCTAGTATCAACATGCCAAGCACAGCAAGCCCATCTTACCGCCTTCGTAACATTCATCGTAGTGAGCGGGTTTCTGCGGGCACTGAGCTGATTGCAGACATGTTGTATCCAGTATCTGCGATAGTACGTCTTCCATATCCCTGTAATTTCTTGCTTCAGATGGTGGTATGCGCTCATACAGGATATTGGCAACCATATAATAACCATGTTCTTGAGGCCAAGGCTTCGAGAAGCTTGAGAAAAGGACTGGGAGTTGGAAGCAAGGACTCGACGCGCAGAATGTGCATCTAGCAAAAGGACAATCTTTCTATCCTGTAAACGAGCGTCAAACCAGTGCAGGAACTCTCTGAAAACAGTCCCTGTCATCCGTGCTGAGCTATTGTGTCTCCAAACCATGCCCAAAGCTTTTATGTTGGCTCCAGCCGAATGGAAGGCACGAGGGTTAGGGTTTCTGCCAATGTACCAAGGCGGCAGACGATGGGAGCCGTCCATATTAGTGCAAAGCAGTGCCGAAAGTCGTGTTCTTTTTTCTTCCAGTCGACAAATAGGCGCTTTAGCAAGAGCTGATTCAGGAAGCATCTTCCAATATAGACTGGTCTCAGCGCAGAAATACTGGTCTTGAGGTTGATATGCAGACAGTACATGTCTTATTTGGCGCATACACTGATCGGCAGGAGTATGACTAGCAACATGGGTGCTGTCTTCTGGACTATGCGATGGTACAGTTTGATGTCGGGCTCTAAAGGCCTCAATCCAACTGTTGCTGAATTTTGGTAGGTTCATCTCTCGGTACTCTGGGATCGTGTGAAAAAACAACTGGGCCTTTTCTCGCAATAGATCTGTGGTTACTGGCGTTTGATCGCTTATTCCTATAAACCATTCCTGGAGGGCAGCTTCAAGCAGAGGCCAGCGTTCTGCACATCGTCTTTTTGCATTATGGAGACGCTGCTTGTGCATGGAGTGATCAAGGTCCTGATACCGTATAGATAGGATTTCCGAAACACTTGACTGGGAAATATTTTGGTCATGTTGTTGGCGGAACCACTGGCGTAGTGCTTTGTGGCCGAGGGAAGGGTTTGATTCATAATAGGCTCGGAGCGAGGCTTTTTGGGAAATGGTTATCGCTTGGCGAGGCATCCTTGGTGAAGCAATAGAATCCGTCGGGGAAATCTCAGGAAATCTCAGTGAACGAGTTATTGGAATAGGCCCATATCGTTATAAAACGAGATACCCATTTGTAAGTGTCTGGATAGTAAATCTAGGAAATATCGTTATCCAAAAGTTAGCGTAAGGCTACTTAAATTATTATTAATATGATCAGTCACCTGATGATGATGAAGAAACTTTCTATTTGTGCCAAGCGCCTTGGCACTCGCGATTGGTTGGTGTGGGTCAGTTAATCGTGATGAGGACAAATTTGAATCGTTCTATTTACTGTTTGTCCGTTGACAAATCTGCTTTTGCTGAATCGTTATATTTGTTCATTAATAATTACGAAGCCATAAATTATTTCTGCTCAGACCATTGCTTAAGGATATATAATGGAGGCTAGGAACAGGAACTTCTGCATCAAAGATCAATCACTCCTTTCTACTTGACATTTGAAACTGCAGCCGTCATTCCAGCACCATGAGTCTTACTGATAAGCTATCTTTCATCTCGACTTTGCATCGAGCGCCGTATCCTGCAATCGACCCTCGGAAGCCAACTAGTTCTGCCGCCGGGAAAACAATCTTGATTACTGGTGGCGCAACGGGTATCGGATTCGCCACAGCCCGAAACTTCGCGATCGCTGGAGCATCAACTATTGTGCTTCTTGCACGCCGTGAGGAGACACTCCAAAGGGCAGCTTCGGAGCTCGCTACTACATTTCCAAACACCCAGTTCCTCACCTACGCGGTGAGCATCACAGACGAAGCCGAGATCCAGAAAGTCTTCTCCTCTGTCCGACAGACCGCGCGGAACAAAGATGTTGACGTGCTCGTCACGTCTGCCGCTTTTATAAAGACCGACAAACCTCTGTCTAGAACCCCGCTCTCGGAAGTGAAAACATCGTTCGACACAAACGTGTTTGGCAACTTGAACGTCGTCAATGCGTTTCTCGACACCCCAAAAGAGGCGGGCAAGGTGATTGTCGACATTACCAGCTACGCGTCTTATATGCTCTTTCCGCAAACAGGCCCATATGGCGCTAGCAAAGCTGCCTTCTCATTCATGATGCGCCATGTGCAGCATGAGCATCCGGAGCTGCGCGTCCATACCTTACATCCTGGCGCCATCTGGACACAGGCGGGGGCAAATGCTGGCTTGACTAAAGACATGTTCGATTGGGACGAGGAAGACTTGCCAGGCCAGTTTGTTGTTTGGTTGGCTGGCCAGGAGGCGGCTTTCTTGAAGGGAAAATTCTTGGCAAGCCATTGGGACGTCGCTGAGTTGATGGCAAACAGAAAAGCGTTTGAGTCAGATGCGGATTTGAGCACTATTGGATTGAGACGCTAGCAATTGTATTTAGATTTCCATCTGTGATTTGAGTCGTGTATTTGGGTTACACTTCGTGTCAAACTATTGTCATTCATTATCAGCACGTTAGTTATAGGTAACTAAATTATACATGCTATTGAGATACTGGTGGGGCAAATTCAAGGCGGTAGGAGACATTGCAGTAAATGTTGACCTATTTCATGTTCGGCTGCTGTGAGCGGGGATCATATTTTTCAGGTATCGAAAAAATCTATTCCGCTTACTATTAATACTTCCGATGTGTTCCAGGCTGCTATATCGGAACATGAATGTTGGAAGGGCTGTATAATTTCGACTTGGACTGGTACTCTATGAAGCTATGAAAACTAAAGACTAAAGAGTTATGCCATGCGACTTCTTGTGTATGATAACGCTGGTAACAACTGAGTTGAGACAGGATAAATTGACAGCCACCCCGGCGGGTTCGTTTAGAGGCGGTGGGTAGAGCCGAGTTCACACTTCACACTTACCCAACAATACGATGTCTATATAGCCTCAGGCTGCTGTTCAGAATTCTCAATTGCAACGGGTTTGGTTTCTCGACATGGGATTTTGTTCTGACATTAGCTGCTTTTTCTTATTGGTCAAACAAATCATTGGAGGATGCAAATTTCTTAGCTTGGGTAACTGAATATAGATTGTTTTTGTAGCACTATGAAACTCAAGATTGATGGACATATTCCGGAGGCGCCGTACAAATCCCTGAATAACTTGGAGGACTACTACCGAGGAGAGCCTCGCGTGCAATGTCCAGCTCAACGATGTCAGAAATGCAGATGGGGATCGATGCACTCACCCCCTTCCAAGGAAGCTTGCGATCTACCAGGTCACCAGTACATTTTTGGAATGTGTCCTCCCCCATAATTATATCGATTTTTAGTCGATGCTCAACTGTAATAGCCAGTTGTTCCTTAGTCGTGGGAGAATACTCATGTAGGTCGGGTGGTAGCGAATGCGGATGCAATGGGCCAGAATTAAACTTGTAGAAAGATATGTCAATCTGCTGTGCCGGCTCTGCCCTTTTCGAAATATTGAAGCCAAATATGATGTTAACAGAGCAATCCCCTTGTTCCTTTCCCTTTTGTGCCATCACAATTGGATTTTGCTGTGTCCCCCAGTACTCTTTTTGACAACCACTGCATAGTTCACGTACCAAACACCGTTTACAGGTAACGCATTCTAACAACGAACCATCACCATCTGAGAGGCCAATCAACTTGATAGTTTCTTCAACGCGCCAACGAAGCTCCCTAACAGTAACACATTTAAACTCTGTGTCGCGTTCCGCTGGTGTAAATGGCTGCCGGAAAAATATCGTTGTACAAAAGCTCAGTTTCGATCTCGACTGGGTCGTTATGTTTTGAGAAAGCGTGAGATTAGCGATAACTTTTGAATTCGGAAACGATCGGATATGTTGGATGCTCGAATAGTCTGAAATGAGACGACGTGCAAGGTGTATTTGCTGGCTTGCGCTTATAGTCTGTCCTTCTATTGTGGTTGCAGTAACAAGAATCGCGTAAGATATTGTTCCCATAGCTGTCTTCGATGTTCCAGGTATGTTGGTCGGAATAGGCATAGAGAATGGTAGATTTAGAACTCTGCCTTTATTGGCACATTCTTCAATCGGACTCAATAAATGAGTTAAAACATCTTGGGTGACCTCTTCGACTGCTGAGCACGATTTAACAAGCTGTGCATCTGCCGAAGTCGATTTTATCGAGAACCGGCGGTAAATTCGCTCCACAAAGTGTTGGGCGTAGCTGGTCGTGGCGATCAAATTGTTAGCTTTTGGCGACACAACACGAATGAGACGGATATTGAACCTGATGAGATCTGCAGGTCTTGTATCCAAAGAAGTTGTAACGCTCAAGGATAAAAAAAGACGGGGCGAGTAATCATCCCCGCTGGAGTTAAAGTATATGTCATGAGAACACGGGGAGACTATTCGTAAGTATGATATAGTCATGGTTTGATGATCCTGGCGCTTGGTCGGCCTGTATGTGGGCTTTTCAGTTAATATTTTAGCTTCAAGTAGAGGGTGTGGAATCTTTAAATAGATATCGCAGACGCCTGATATCAAAGGTCACAGGTATCCTAAAGAAGACTACGTAAGTCCAGATGCGAAAGTACATTGTCAACGTATCGATAGACTAGCCTATACAAGGAAGCCAAGACGTATTAACAAGGTTTAGCTGTGGGACCGCAATATCAAGCACTCATCATTAAACTGTGCATGGAATTGGTAAACCTGTCTAAGAGCGGTGCCGATTATCCAATTAGGGGGTTTGAGCGTATGCATAGGAAGTATAACATCTATAGAATAAGCGGCCACTTATTCATGCCACAATACCAAGAGTAGCGTAATGGAAGTTACATTTTGTATTATTACACCTCAATATTAGACATACGCATCAGTGATAATTAACTGTCTTTGCATATTGATCATGGATATTCAGGCAGGAAAAATGAATATACCCAAGTCCTGAAATTCTTCCAACCAGTTCCGTCGGCCTTGAGAACTATCCGTAGGTAGATAGTCAACACGTCTCCAGACAGCGTTCAAAGCCTCCTCTGCGCTAATTGTGGTTTGCCATGGAATGAGCCGCGAAATTGTCCTCAGGTGAAGTACGACCTTCAATCGATCATTAGGGTTGGTGGCTTCTGCTCCAGCAATATAACAGGGCCAGATAGTTGATTTGAATAATGCACTGTCGCACGAGATTTGCGACACATGCTGTAGGATATCGAATACTAAGTTTAGTGGCTGGAATTCAGAATAGCTGCAAGAGTGTTTGCAAGAATGTTTGCTTGGTAAGATTCGGGATACGTAGAGAGCCGCAGCAGCTTTGTAAGCCGACCCAACGTGGAATCTTTCCATAAAATCATCGACTGGCGTTGATCTTTGGAGGGTAAAGGCCCAGTCAGCCGGGTCAAAAGAATGAATGGACTGTAAAAGGCATTCGTGAGATACTAGACAGCAAACATCCGCATCCCCATTATTGCGTAGGGAGGAGGCAGACGCAATCAGTTGTGCGATCTTCAACGGGCATGATAGATAATGATCAACTTCAGCGCATTTCAACGCGCTATATAGTTCGGGGACTGTACCAATCAATGATTGCAGATCCCACTTCACAGCTGCACCTGAGAGTGTGGAGCCAAAGATGTCTTGACTGGAAAATATGTTAAATAAACATGAGAACATCTTCGTAGGTAGCTACACTTACAGGACAATGCGAGCCATAATCCATGAACGGAAAACGAATTCTTCATCACTCGAAGCATCGGTGGCCACCGAAGATGAGGAAATCCTCAGCTTGACTAATCGTGTTGCGGCGTCAAGATGAATGCGCCACGTATCGTAGCCCGACTCGAGAAGCGCAAAATCAGAGAATAACATCGAGGATGTCAAGAGCATCGTGTAGTTGGAGGGACAAATACCAGAGAGGTCTGTGTTCATCAGCCGTAAGGCTTTTGCTTTCCAACGCAGTGAATCAGTGTGATATTTGTGAGCGTAAGATGTGCTCGCAACAAGATTGTAGAGATGATGAGCGGACATGGAGATGATAATATGGAAGAGAGCAGAGGAGGTTTGAGCGAATTCTAGTAAGAGAAGGAGAGGATTCCACGTCTGAGAAGGCAGGCTGTACACAACCAGATCATTAGTGACATTGGTGAGAAAATGGGTCATGTAGTAGCGAGCGCCCGGATCCAGTTGTTGTAACCAAGGATCTAGGAGTGTATATGGCAGTATGTTCTCATTGAATGATGTTTCCACGTCTAGGATATAGCCTGGGATGTTATCAAAGGCACCGTTTAGCACCCTTGGGCTCAAGGCAGTCAATTGTGCGGCCTGACTATCCGCTGGTTTAGAAGAGGTTGCATTCAGAGACTTTCCCATCATTTTACCCCGACTTGCAACCCCTTGTACCCAGAGTATCAACTTCCCATATCCGAGACATTTTAGTCCCGCTGCAGCACATTTCTGACACTGCGGAGTGTGTAGGTCACATTTGACCCGACGGCGACGACAAGTATGGCATGGCTTCTTCGGGGAGTTATCCGTTGCAGTTGCGGCGTGCCGCAACATGAGGAGATATAAAGTCGTCTTTTCAGAAAGATCAGCTGCAAATTGAGAATGTGTTGTCGGGTAATGTTCGAGTGCTCGAAGATTGTGAGTTACGAATAATGACGATCAATTTCCTTGCATCAGGTTGGATTAGGCCAGGAAGCCAAATGGTGCGCTAGGTTAAATTTGGCAGCCAAGCCTCAAGTGGGTCTAGAACGAGGATGGCAACCCCGTTGTTTTTGTGGGGTAGGGATAAGCTTTCCCGCCAGGCAATTTTGTCTTCCTGAAAGGGAATGGTGGTTCGGTGGCCAACGCCA
Organism: Bisporella sp. PMI_857; assembly: GCA_021307315.1. Classification (NCBI taxonomy): domain Eukaryota; kingdom Fungi; phylum Ascomycota; class Leotiomycetes; order Helotiales; family Helotiaceae; genus Bisporella; species Bisporella sp. PMI_857. The sequence continues at coordinate 95,639 of JAJSPD010000070.1, forward strand.
CCCCCCCTTCCGTTGTTGGACTTTTGACGGCGGACTCTGACGGCGGACAATTCGGTGTTCTTTACCCACAGCGAAATGAACTGCATACTTCGGCTTCAGTACAAACACTCAGTGATTTTATACTTGCCATATTTCTATCTGCACTAATACTGTCTGTGATGGCCGATGACCCGCATGAACTTTGCCTGGGAACACTTTGAAGATCCAGTCCCAAGACTTGTCCTTATTCTTGTACTGCTTTACTTCTGCTTCCGAAGTCGGCCGCGTGGCTTTTTTGTAGCTTTTTCGCCACGCGCATAAAAATAGTCGAATGTTTAAATAGTTTTCTGTTTCGGGCTGTTTTTGCGGTCTTTTTTTACTTTCGCTCTGTACTTGTCGAAGCTTTATTTCGAGCTTATTAACTATTTTTTTTACACTGGCAAGTTTAAATTTAAGTATTTATGTATCATGATACGTGCTGTGCACCTACAGATACAGTGGGCAACGGTGGCATAATTCGAGAGAGTCTAAAGCTAAGGAAGAAAAAAGACTTCGAGGAGAGCAGGCTATATATACACGAGGAGTTTTGAGAGCTCGGCTAATACAGATCACGTGTGCTCCAGAGGAGGACATGACAGCATTAACCAAATTCTTTTAAATAAAAACATGTGTAAATGCGATTATTAGCACTGCGGGTTAAATATTGCATCAGCAATTTTAAAAGAACATTACTAACTCTTAAAATCCCGCTGTGCAAAGAAGCTAAAATGGCAACCCTTGATTAAAAGTCGGTGGATCCCGAAAACTACTGTTCAGCCAGTAAGCTAAAAAGTATAAAGTAGAAATGGATATCTGGCGATAAAGCGGAGTTCTTTGATGTTTGTCCAATTCTCAATGCAATGTGTATCAACAATGGCTGTACGTATGTCGTAGTTTATTTACTAATGTTACTTCGGCTTTGCGCTGCCAAGGGTAGTAATTGACACCTAATGCAACACCTTTCCATGCTACTTTAATGCAGAGGCACCATGTCTCAGCCGCATATTTATTGTCTCTCGAAGGCAATTTGTCACAGCTCGCCATAGCTACATCAAATTGGAGATACATCGTTGTATGGAAAAAAGAGGTCAGGCTCTGGTTCGCCTGATCATGTATTCTGGACAATTAAGTAACCAGGAAGCAAAGAATGCACGCCTTATGCATTCATTGACTTTCTCCGCCTATATCCAATACTTGAATTAGACTGTTGAACGCTATGGGATCGTATTATAGACGCCAATGCCCATCGTGCTTGCATCGGCGAGACTTTTGCGTATCTCCTGAATGAAGAGCACGCCCTGTTCATACCAATTGCTACTCTCCCTCTCTACAAACATCAATACATTTCCGAAACCTTTCTTAATGCATGTAAGACACCTTATTACCAGCTTTGAATAAGCCTCTCCCATCTCATATGCAAGTCGGTCCCCTGCAAGGGTGATATATACCTTCTGCTCAATCAGAGGTTCGGTCATAGTTTGGATGATGGGGCCATTCTCTTCCAATTTGCTTTCGCTTCAGAAAGCAGATCTGAGCGTCTTGCGACATTGTTCTCGTACATAATGAAAGAGTCCCATAAGCCAATCTCGAGAAGACAAACCCCAAGGCTGTATATATCGTGGCCGGTGTTGTACTTAGACTCAGCTGCCTCGTCAGGAAGAGCCCAGCGCTCTGGGTGCTGATACATCTCCAAGGCCCAGTCATCGTAAGCCTTTCGCTTAGATACCTGGGCAAGCTCTCGAGCATACTGCCAGTCCGCGAGAATTGGTGCTCGTATCACTTTCGGACGCTCCAACTCGGGACAGTCACCAGGGAAGAGCAAGATAGACTCTAGTCGGAGGCACTTATGAACAAGTTGTTGCTCGTGAACATGGTATATAACCTCTGCTAATTTGCGGGGAAGAAAGAGGCGAAAGTTACGTGGAATTAGTGGTACAGGCGTGTTGGCCAGATCCGTAAAGATGTCTCGGAGCAAATTCGGCTTTACTCGGTCCTTGAGGAGAGCAAAGAAGAATCGAAAGCGTTGATCTTGCAATTCGAGTGCATTCATTACCTGAAAGCCAATGAAGTCAGGCAAGCCCTTTGATGAATTGAAACTGGGTATTTCGAGCAAGGTCGAGCGTCCTGGTATAACGGCCCAGGAACTACCTTGTCATCGAATAGGCATTGTACTTTCCCTCGTTGATTTGGAAATTGAATTCCCCCCGGCTTACCCTCGCGGATGAGAACTTGAGTCTTGTCGAGGCTCTAATAAGACAGAATTGGTTGTCGCGAAGTTCAAATCGGGATCTCAAAGAATTGGAGGCTACTTGAGCTTGGACTTGTTGCCAAAGTTGAAATTCTAGGTCGCGCATGTTCTGGATCACTGCAACAGCCTTTTCCTTAGCAGCTCTCGTCTTGTTTTGGCAGTCAACAGCTGACTTTAACTTGCAGATTTGTTGATCCAAGTCTTTCATGCACGTCCATAATGTTTGGGCACTGGCTTGAAGATCCTTCCTTAAGCCTTCGTCCGAAGTGTCAACACAAAGGTCCTCAACCGTCTCTGGAGCCCTTCTCATTGTGCCATGCTCCAAGGAGATGATAAAGTCTTGTATCTTTTTTTTTCTGGTAATTACGAGATATCTCCTAGCTGTTTCGACGGCCATCAGCTGCCATGAACGAACGTTTTCAGGAGGCCCGGCACCGCGAGAGCGAGCCCAACGAGGCCAATAATGTCATCTATAACAAACGGCATGTTCGTTATAGGTTCTGCCGGCTAGCCGATAAATTCTTGGACAGGAATTTGAATAGAAATATTCGGTCAAGCGTAAGCACCTATGGACTCAAAAGTCTCCATCTCAAGTCTGGTATGATGGAACGGCCGCATCTTCAAATAAAAGGTTGCCTTAGACACCTACGTGGTGGTGTAGCTTATTGCTATTGGAAGAACTAAATTGTGCTGCTGCTTGTACAACCAATGGAGAGCTTCGGCAGCGATATGGAAGTTGCGAGAAATTAAAAACTACTTTCAACCTAAGGTACCACGGAGAACATATGCAACCTGGTACGAAGGGGCGTGGTGTCAGCCTTAGGACTCTTCTACCTTATTTACCCAACTATCCTAAGAGGAGACAGCTTTTATCGGCTTGCAATAGCAATGGATAACACGAAATTGCTGAGCGAGGAAGGTAAGTAATTTCCATTGTCTAGATTGAGTTGATGACACAGGAGAGGATAACTCTGATCTAGCCACTCTTTCGAGTGCGATCTCTCTAACGCAGTACAAGACAATTGGATACAATGGTTGGCTGAAGCTATAACGCTAAGCCGTGCCCAGCCCGTTTTGATTTCTACACGGTGGTCTTGTTCATCGCTCCAGCGCCTAGAAAGTCATGACATAATCTACCCAATGTTTGCTTGGTGTTCGGGGACCTGAAAACTGCGCATATTTCACGCTCCCTTGTCGGCCATGCGCACTAATCCGCGATTGGCCTAGTACTCCAAACCAAGAATCAGTCCGGAACGACCCATTAGCCATGTTCCAATTCCAGAATACGAGACTGACGTGTGAGGTCGGCGTTAGGTATGGGGAATAAGCCAAGCTTGCGCCTGAGCCGCGACACTGTACAGCAGCAAGCCTGTGAAGACGGGAGATCCTGGCATGTTTGGTCGATCATAAGGCTGAGCATCATTTCTGGAGAGGGTTTGCAAAAAGGCGGATGACGCACAGCATTTTACCTATCCCTTCTATTCCTAAACAAAGGTTATTTCTCAATTTTTACGTCGGTTTACCAGGGCGGGTTACAGGGGCTGAAGTAGGGTACCGCTTCTCCCACCGCCTCCGGATTCAGAATACACAGATATGAGGATATATATTAATCTCTGATGATTTGGTAAGGCCACCTCGCGCATCAATTACCGCCCGACATCTGCCCTTGCAAAACTTATATAGGGATTCAATATATTCGTTAGGAGTAGCCGCCCAAGTGTCCCAGGTGAGCGTTGCAAAGAGCGAGATTGTACTAGAGAAGTGAATGGCCAGAGCTAATCAGGGCGAGAGAGATAAAGCGGGTGTTTAAGAAGTGTTGTGTGGCTAAATGTGAGAGCGTTAATAAAGTTCTAAAAGAAATCAAAAATGTTAAAGCCAATAAAATCAATTAGAATAAAAATTTCTAAGTGCAAATCTTGACAATCCAAAGCTAGTGTAAGCTAATTTTACAAACTATTATTCTCCATGTAAATTGCTTTGCCGAAGATGGGTTAAGTCTATTGCTTCCTTATTTGCTTTCCAAATGTGCGATTCCATGCCAGACCTACACACAGTCCTTGAAATCCTGCCAAAGAACACATTTTGTTCGATTCGCGACCCTAGCACTCGTCCTACTCCTTACTAACAAGAATTAGTCAAACTGCTTGTAATAGGCCGTGAAGTCTGAGTCAAGAGGATAAAAAGCTCTCACAACGTATTTCTTACATCAACTGCTTCCCCATATTTCCTCCACATCCAATATCCATCTCGACCCCCTCCCGCCTTCATTCCTCGCTCCTCTCTCCACAAAAGCACAGCAGCCAGCCAACATACCACAATTCTCACACTGTCCCTCGGATTTTATTGCCTATCATGCCTCGCTACTTTTCATTGCAATTGCTTTATGCTCTTGCAAAAGTGCCGCCATTTCCTCCCCACCCGCATCAATAGCTACACCCAAAGCAGAATTATGCTCCCCAACACGAAGAACCGCATTGACATCGGCACCATTCTTGATCAGCAACATAACGGAGTCTTTCACATATTTGAAATGGAAAGGATATGTTGACGCAGCCGCTGCTAAAGCAGAGCCGTAATAGCCTGTACAAGCTTCCATGTTAACATCGGCACCTTTGCCAATCAAGAGTCCCATAATGTGCCCGTAAACATCTGGATAAAATGATGATGGTGTTGCTGCTGCTGCTGCAATAAGAGCAGACCCATAATTCCCAGACTCGAGCCGTACATTGGCCTCTGCGCCGTTGTCAAGCAGTAGCTCTACCCTTGCCACCTTATCAGTCGTTTCAGAATCTATAGCAGCAGCCGATATTAGAGCTGTGCCGTAGATACCTGTCTTGCTTATGTGATTGACATCAGCGCCGGCCTTGATTAGGAGCTCCATGATCTCGCTACCCCGGCCCCATATCTCCTGTGCTGCCGCTATCAACGCAGATCCGTATAAGCCCCTAGCTTGGAGATTTACGTCGGCGCCTTGGTCAATAAGCAGAGCCACCACATCTTTCTTTCCGTCATTTGCGGCGGCAGTGAGGGCAGACCCAAACTCCGCCGCTTCAAGAATGAGATTGACGTCAGCACCTTCATCGACCAATAGCTTCACCATTTCCGTGTTCCCGGTCAAAGCAGCCTCAGCCAAGGCCGAACCTACATTTCCCGCCTTTAGCTGCATGTCTATTTGAGCACCGTGCTTCATCAGCAACTTTATGACTGCTTTGCTTCCTCCCCAAGACGCGGCAACAAGGGCAGAGGCATAACTCCCATCCACTACCTCTGTGTTGACATCGGCACCGCAGTCAAGCAAGGCCTGTACTATGCTCGCCCTCCCACCCCAACAAGCTGCCACTAGTGGAGACCCAAATCGGCCAAAACGTTTCTGTACATTTACGTTCGCACCTTTTTCTATCAAGAGGCTAACAATTTGTTCTTTCGCCCTCCAGGCATCTTCAGACAGTGTGAAACCGCGATGCGCTCTCTCCTCGGTCCGGGATTCTCGTTGGCCTACTTTCCCACCAGAGCGGTATGACCCATCCAGTGAACAGTCGCAAGCGGCAATCAGAAGTAAATCCAAAGTGCTCTGATTTATGCTTAATCCCGAGCCAAAAAGCAGCTTCTTGAAAAGAGTGATGAGACTTTGAAAGGCTGAGAAGCATAGGAGACTGGAGTAAACATCATCTGCCGACATTGCTTTCATGTTCGGATATACATATGAGTAGAGACTGTCATAATTATTGGCGTAGCGTTTATACGGGTATAGTCGCCAATCCTTAAATACTTGGTTCGCCAGCTGTAAATGCTCCTGGAGATCTCTTTCGGGGTTCACTTTTGCAAATAATTCTGCGTGTTTAATCCAGAATGGCGAATATAAGAGGAGTGGATGAGAATCTAAGACCGCCTTCCAGAAGCTCTGTAGCGCTTCAGAGTTCTGAGAATATGGCGATGGTGCTTCACGTTCCGAAAGCCTCAGCATCTCTGACTGTTGCAAGTAACGCGTACAGCAGTTCAGCATTAGTTCATGTCCTCTAGCTTTCATACTCGATGATCCAGCCTCGTCAAGCTCCAGAGGAAGTTGGGTTTCGCTAAGGAAGTCTTTGACAGATTGGTGCATAAACTGGACTTCGGTGGACAAGTGATACTTCACAGAGTGTGTTATCTCGATAGTTCTGTCCTTTTCGATGACGTCCACGAGACCACGGCACCAGGTCAGAATGCGGATCTTCATTTCTTCTGCTGTTCGGATTGCCTTCTTGCTCCTATGGGAGTCATCGAGAGCTTGAGAGGCAACTGATAGATCTAATCCCATGATGGATATAAGTTCCTCGATCGACAGAGGTCTTTCTGCGACGAGAATAATTTGCAAAAGTCGTATAGTTTCGGAGTGATGCTCTTTCTTGACCTTTCGCAAGCAGCTTCGGAATAGTTCCCATAGCCCCACAGGGGTATCTGAGAGAATTTCACGAATGCGGTCAACATCTTCATAGTCGTTCATAGCCGCCATAAGGTCATCAACCACTAGCTTAACCCACAGAAATACACTGTCTGCTTTGCGCGTAATTTCTTCAACTAGGGCTGGTACAACCGAATGATAACCCATTCCTGTACAACTCTCGGCCGTCATGGTGAGCTTGCTGGTAACATATGTCTGAATATCTTCAGAATTGCAACTGCCAAGGTCAATCGTCATCCAGTTTGTCCTGTGGTTTATAAAATTATCAGGTCTACTGGACAAACAAAATGCAATGCTTCTCTGGGATCCAGTCGCGTTTGCTGCGATTTGTTGCTCTAAGAATTCAAAAATATCGGCCGGGAGGAAATTCTCGCCTTCGTCAAGGGCATCTATGAAGACCAGGCAAGATAAGCCTGGCGTTTGGAATGCAGCATCAAGCATCTTCATCAAGGTCTCTTGTGTCCACACAACGTTGCGCACCTGCGAGTTTCGGACTTCGTTAATATCGGAATGGAAAGGCTCCAGGGCTTTGTAAACGGTCCGCTCTTGAAACAAAAGCTGGTACAATATCGTACGGAGCATGGCACTAATCGACTTCTCCATTGCTGCGCCCCTGCTGTGGAAGAAGAAGCCACATACTGCAGAGCGGATACCTTTGCTTTTGTCTGACTCTTCCTTTCTGAAAAGATGCTTCATGAGAGTGGACTTTCCGCAACCCGCCTTTCCCTTTATCAAGAGCTTACCACCCGGTGAGGTTTTCCAGTTCACATAGTCATTGGAAGTCCGAACCCACTCGTAAGTAGCCTTGTATGCGGTGTCGACCTTGTTCTCACGAGCATCCATTTCCGGGAACGAGAGCAATTTGAGGAGGTCTAGACTCAGATAAGTAAGGATTATAGGTAGAATGTATGTGGGTCTCACCATTGTGACTCTCTGGACGTGGAGGCTCAACATCACCTAGAGGCTTTCATTACTACCCAGATCAAAGCAAAGATATTTAATACCGGCTGTAATAAACTAAATATACAAGTACTAACCAGCCCATTCTCGCAAAATTCCGGCTATATTCTTGTACCCAACGCTGCTCTCACTGTCGAATCTACAGACACTTCTATGGTCGCAGCCTGGCATAGGCAGGATTCGCTCCCCAGGAATGTCCAAGATGCCAGAAATATCATCGACAATCTATCAAATCATTAACTGTACGTATAAGATATATGTGGCTTTATGATCACTCACTCTTGTTTTGGCTGGCGGGGTTATTTCCTGCTCGATAAAAGAAGCGATCTTGATATTTTGTGGTTGATTCCTAAAGTTGGTCGAGATTGCCTTCAGGCCTGAGGAATCCTTGTTGAGAGAATTAATAAGGTCTGTACGCATAGAGCCCGTAAACCTTGAGACACTTGACAGTGCTATGTTGGCGATGCCTAGAAGCACGTTTGGAAGTTCTGTCTGAGAGGAGCCTCGATGCGGAGTGGCCAAAAAAAGGATAGCGCTGGTAGCTGTATTGATAGCTCCATAGTCAGTGTGATCAATTACAGCAGTGATCAGAGCCTATAAAGATATGTCAGGTTTAAATTAACCTAGCATGTTGTGATCTATGCTCACCTGCTTCACAACCAACCCTCCCATGCTATGGCAGATGAAAATGATACGGCGATCTGATTCCTGAGAATACAATCAATTACCTAGACACAAGTGTGTATCCCAGTAAAGAACTGTTCATAAATTACACAGTGGCAGTTCTGAATTATGATTTCGACGAGGTGTTGCTTACTTCCGAATTCAGCACCTCGCGCTTCAGATCTTCCAACAATGACCGGGCAAATGTATCAATATTTCCAGTCCCCTTTGAGCAAAAGACATCAGCTGGGTATCCGAATGAGAAAACTCGACTGCCTGGAAATTGAGCAGGTAGAAAATCCCGAAGCCAAAGCTTTCGATTTTCGTGGGCCCAGGTACCGTAGGCATCGCCTGTGATTCCATGGACGGCAATGATGTCGAGAGGGTAGCGTTTCTGCTCGCTAGTAGTAGCATCCACGGTAGAAAGTGACGTCGGGCTCAGCAAGAATAGTCCATATTTCTCAGTGCGCTTCACATTTTCTTGGCCTTCTGCGATTTTATCTACCGGCTGATTGGTTGTTGAATGTTCCGATGGTACGGTCTTTATCAGCGCGGACGGCGTCCCAGCGGCTATTGGTAATGCTGCTTTCTTTCTCTTGCATCTAAAAAGACAAGTCATTTCTGCTATTTTTTTTTCTTAAAAAAAAGTTATGATGCGAAAGGTGATGATCGCCTTTGAAGAGCGGCCACGCACCTTTTCAAGAGTAGTCTATTTGCTAGGGGAGGGGTTCAAATAAGAATCAATGTAGGGTAGCACGGCAGAAGCCACCAGGCTTTGGAGGCATGGTTTTCAAGCCAGGCGTGCCGTGTTCAGCTCAGCTCCCCGAAGCCCAATCAGGCTCGGTTTTGGAAGCCTTAAGAAGTGGTAAGGATCCCAGAAATGGCAGAGAAACTGCCTGGCAAATAAGATCCCTCCCGAGAAGAGGGTATAATTATTGTTTGTATTGCATGAAGGTGCTGCCTCCAGAACAAGAGCTAAAAAGCGTAATTTGCCCCACTTTGGTCCCGTGACCTTCCCCGTTGCAAGTGAAGTGTGACGTGTCCGCCGCGGCTGAAAAGTAGCTAGCCTCATAATATCTGCCTTTGATCAGGGAGGAGAATGGGGGCCGATAATAATTTGAACCTACTTTCACTATAGCGAAGGCGACCACGCAATAAATGAAAATGAGTAATTTTCTAATAATTATAATTGTAATAAATCAGTATTTTGTAACCCTCGCCATAAACTCCTATCAACGCATAACACTGCTAGGGCTTATCAGCCTGCTCCATGGTATCAAAGCGGGAGAGCACAGAGCAGATGGTTGGTGGCCTGATGACTCGGGTCGCCTGCCGCCGCAAGTGAGGTCCGGCGTATATATCGCATTTACTTATTTGAGAATAAATCCAACTGCTCAACTTGACTCTTCTGCCCTAAAACGTCTTTTTGTAATACACACATCTTATCCTAAATCCTATCACACTAGGAATTTCTTCACCGAGAATCCTTTTAACGACACAACCACTTGCAACAAAGATGGCCGACAACCGTCCAAGTCGAAGGAACAGCGGGATCGGAGGTTAATGGCGAAGTTACCAAAAATATCGTTGATAACCCAGAGATGGCCACCCTTGTGCAAAACCTAACAAATCTCGTGCTTTCGAAGGCAGCCATAACGAAACAAAGTGAGCTGCATCGACGAGCTCGGGCATTGTCTACAGCGGAACGTGCTTTCTGCTCCGGCACAAGATCCAACTAGGACTCAACTCTTCAAGTCGCCATTGGCGACTAGCTTCGAGATTAGAAATACGCAGCTTCGGACTGATGACAAATGTCCTTCGACCTTTGTCGATAATGAGCAATACTGTGCTTCGCATACTTTTCGAAATTTATTTACGGAACGAAGAGCGCTCTGCTAGGGAAATTGAAGATCTTGACGAGTTGGCTATTGAAAAATGCTCGCCAAAAGGGTGAGAAGAGGATGAATCAGACAATTCTGAGAATGAGGGCTATATACATACAGGTGAGGGTGGCGAGGAAGAGGAGGGAGAGGGGGACACACGGCCAGCAAAACGCCGTTCCCATTACATCCAAATAAAGGCATTATTTTCCTTCATCCGCTCTCTTCCAATAAGTACCCAAGCAGCGTGCCGCTTGCCTAATTTATCTACGCTGAATCCATGATCATTTGCCATTTGAAGCCTTTGATACTCGATTATAGTCTGTTGGGTTTCTCAACAACTAGTCTCACCTCTTCTAAGAGATACAGACCTACCCCTTGCTTTCTCTGCAGGATGCAAGCTCTTGCTTCAATCGACCATTTTACCTAGCCTTTTGCTCAATCACCTCTGAGAGGTTAGGGCGTGAGCGGTTTTAGATGCTTGCACGGTAAATCGGTACGAATGCATTACTGAATGTAGCTCTTACAGCATATCTAACCCTATTTAATGACAGTGGAAAGCGACATGCTTCATTTTGGTGGTTCATCGTTGAGCTTCTCACCTACGAGCTTCTCATTGACGCTTGGGTCTACTCCATCTTTTCCTTCTCGCGACTCCGGGTCGTCTGAACCAGGTCCTTTTTTCCTTTTTAAGGACTGCAGCCTCTCGACCAACTTTAAACTCCCCTCTTTCACCCAGGCAACAGCATCATCGACCCAATCCTTGAAAGAGTCCCAAATATTCCAGTAAACGAAGTCCCATATGAAAGCAATTACTTGGAAGATGGGATGCCAGGCCGGATGTGTGACCCATGAAAATATAATCCATAACTTCCTCCATCGACTTCTGACATCCATTAAGACAAAGTCAAGATGTCTTTTCGAATTTCGGATTCTGTCTCGCATCCCGTTCACCGTGAAGGCTAGGATGAGGAATGGAAGTATTATCGCCACCGAGAGAGGGACTGTATAAGCAGTTAAGAGAGCCTCGGGGGAAAATTCGGAATAATACTTACAGATGAACTTGGATACGTATCGGAAACTGAGGGCGGAAGTGCCATCTTTATTCTTGGGCCAGTCGCTAACCGGGATCGCAAAGAAAGCTGCCATAAATGAAAGTGGAAGCTGAGCTTAAAATTAGTAGATTCCATCATCATTTGGTGGAATAGACTTACAAATATAATTGTGACGATCGTGAATACCATGAGAGTCTGAGAACGGATGTTAGTCAGGATGTTATATAATCATCTCAGACGGGACCCTGCCTTTCCTTGCCTATCACTTTGTTCGGCCTGCATTCTCGTGGTTCTGGCTTCGGATGCATTCGCTTGCTTTTGCTTCAGTTCGAGAACTTGATTGATCTGCTGAAAGTGAGAAACATAAATAAAGATATGCATCGAGTCATTACCGCTTCGAGGGTGTCTTTGGCTTTCTTGGACAGGGCTTTGATCTCCAAGCATTGATCCTTCCCATTCTTCACGAATTGCTCCATACTCGCCATCAGGGGTTCACCCTTGATCTCCAAGCTTTGATCCTCCGTATTTTTTATGGACTGCTCCGCGCTCACCTTATCGGTCGCATTCTTGAGCTCCAAACTCTGAACTTCCACATTCTTCAAGGACTGCTCCACGGGGGCCTTCTGGTTCTCATCCTTGAGTGCGAAACGGTTGAGTGCCCGAGCGAAATCATCCAAGACCTTATTTTGCTCATCTTGAACCTCAAGGATCATTTTAAGCTCGTCGATAATGTCCTTTACTTCTATCAGCTGTGACGTCTCTTCAGTTATGTTGTTGAAGGAGTCAAGAAGCTCTGAAATCTTTTTCTCTGGATCTTCAATCATTTCAGCTTTCAGTTCCTCATGCTCTCGCCACCGTGTATACCGCATATAACGCGTATATCTACGCCTCGAGGAGAACATTTCGCCATCGCTATCGCTCCAATCAGTTTCCAGATCTCCGTGGGACTTCCGGAATTTCTGCTCCAAGAAGCGTCGAAATTCCATTTCAGTATATTCTTTTCCCCTTTTATGTCTGTCTTGTACTCTCTTATATAGCATTGAAAGGTACTCCAAATCTGCGTTGAAGTTCCTAAAGAAGGTTGCTTCCTTAGCAGACTTTATTGCTATTAGAAATTGTTCTTTTAGTAGGGGTACAGGATTGCGAGAGACTTGCCACATCCCCGATAGCTTCCTGATATATCTCCAATAAATACGGATGGGGAAACAACAACTTGGCATCCGTTGTGAAAATGGTGGAGCACCTCTTCACGATTGTGACCGCAAGATCTTTGACCGAACAGAAGGGTTCTTCCCTAGGTCCCCGGATGTGCTCAACAAGATTTGTTAGGAAGTCGTAATTGTTGCTTGCATTCTTCGTTTGGCGCCATGTCTGAGGAAAGCTTGTAATCAAGACATCTGCATTAAAGCATAAGGTTTTTCAAAAATATATTTGGTTGACAACATAGGGGAGGAACACACCTTCGAACATCCAAAGCCATAATTGATCCACCATGACTACCTTTAACGAGCTTTTTTCCTGGTGTCGCTGAGTCCTCTTGCCCCCCCTCAGAAGGATTTGGTCGACGTCTCTTTCTTCTGTGCTTCGCAGCACAGAGTAATATGACTGATCCAGAGTTCGGCGGACGTGAAGACCCTTCGAACCCCTCTTCAACGAGATTTTTGCTTCGTGCCGCTGGGCCCGCTTACCCCGCTTAAGAAGGATTTGGTCGACGTCTCTCTCCTCCGTGCTTGGCAGCATAGAGTAATGTGACTGATCCAGAGTTCGGCGGACATGAAGACCCTTCGAGTCCTTCATATACGCGCGAATCAAAGAAGCATCAGGTAGTTCGTCCAATGCTTCATCATAATCCTCGTCACTAAACCAATATCTCGACCGTTCTTCATCGAAATGCCTCGCCTGTTCAACTCGTTTGATCACTTTTGACATTTCTTTTCTATTGCTACTTGTTTCAACATTGAGGAACGGCAACTGCGGAGCATTAACGCTCTTTAGATGCGCATTTGGATCTGGATATACGCACAAAAAGGGACAGTGATTTCCTATCCTTGCCTTCTTTTACGGATGAGACCATCTTTGAAGACCAAGGTTTCATACCCCGATGCTCTTTTGCATCTAGAGGAAGTAAATTTTGCATCCCTAGTCGGGCGAAAAGACCCTGAAATAGCGTCAGCAGTGTGCAAGACGAAGGATTGGATTCACAATCTCATCTCTGATGGGAAAATAAATGCTATACTTCGACCCAATCGATCTCATCGTATGTTAGTCACTTTGAGGATACGACATTAGCTGTCCCCAACTTACATTATTGGCAGGAACGTGGTACCAGGTGAAACGAGTCTTTCCGAGACCTTTCTGAGTCATCTCTGCTTTGGCCAAAACCGGTTTGCAAATCTCATCAGGCTCGGTCACGTACAAAATATCATGAATACTCGCCGTCCTGATGTCAGAAACTTCCTGGCCGGCATCGGTAGAAAAAAAGTTGCCAATGGTGATGTGAAAGGATTTGCAGGCTATTTCACCATCGTGTTGTGGCGCTGGTTGCGGCCAGTCTTGATAACCACCACGCTGCGGCCTCTCGTGACGTTCCTCAGGTGGAGTTTTGAACGGGCCATCAACAAGAGGAGGGCCTTTGAGCAAAGCAAGAATGGTATCTTGGATTTCTGTCTTTGGCTCCTCATTTGCGAGACGACTGAGGATATCATCGAGAGCATCGGGTTTGGCACCTTTCTTGAGAAGGAGCTCCACCATACTTTGATCCAGGTTCTCGACGGCAATTTGTAGAGCTGTCTTTCCATCCGCTGCTTTCAGACCTATATCAGCATACCAAGACACTAGTGTTGATACTATCTCTGGAAACCCCTGTCTGGTAGCTATATGGAGGGCTGCTTCCCCGAGAAATCTAGGTTTATCTGGATCAATGCGATGTTTTTCCAAGATATCAGTCAATGTTAAATTCATTGCACTTCTTACTGCCCTGAAGAATAAGAATTCTTGGAGGAAGATTTGTACTTGTCTACGAAGTTTCATGTATCGCGGGTCGTCTGGGCCAAGATATCTGCTCAGGGGAGACTTTCCAGGATTGGATAGATCTGTGACACATAATGACACGGATTGGCTCGCTGGCTCCAGCTGTAAGCTCGTTAGCACTCTGTGCATCATATTGAAAAGATAGGCAATGATGAATTGAAAGTAAACAAGCATACCTCGAATGCTATTCCAGCTTCAGCATCATATTGATCACTTCCTCGATAATATTGAGTTGCTATCCCCGTCTGATTGATGATCCGCTCGAAGCAAGTATGGTAGATTGTGTGGTTTCGATTTTTGGTCGTTTCTTTGAACGGATATTTCCTCAAGCAAGCGTCAAGCTGCTTCTCCAGTGTTGGCTTTTCCTCTGTCCGTGGCTCTACTTCCTTCAATGAGATCTTGGGTATCTCGCGAGTGGAGCCAAGCAGCACTATGCCGGATACAACGCTCATGTCTGGTAAAGGATTTGAAGCGGTTTTCAACTTGTTGGTCTCTACACCAAGGGCTTTGTCATGGACTAACTCTTTTGAGCCTCTTTCTTCGGGGGAAGAAATGCTTAGTGTTCTCGCTTTCCCATCGGCTGGGAGTGCCTGAAGCAGCCCATTTCTTTTGGGATTAGCAGGGTCGGCTTCCGCTATGGGTTTTGTTTCCACATCTTGGGGCTGTGATTTGGAAGTTTCGGCATTAGATCCGGAAGGGTGGCCTTGGCCCAGCGGGACTGCCGGCTGGATTTTGATAGTATCCGGTGGTAATGCGGATACGTTTGCCGGGAATGGCATACTGGTTTTTGGTGGTTTATTGGCTTGTGTTAATGTCGACATAGTAATGGAAAGGCGTTGACTATACCAAATCATGACCGCAAGCTCGAGAACAAGACCGCCGTGGCCATAAGCGATGAAGATAATTGGTCGGACCAGTTTCGAATCCACAGGTATATCGGGTGGTCCGCACCTTTCTGAGAAGCATCGAAGAAAACGTTCTGTGAGGTTTCGGAGATTTTCAAGTGATGCTTCCTTTTTGGAGTAGCGAAATTCCATCATGCGACTATTGGGGATAATGCTGCGGAGCATCCTCCGATCTGTCATCCAATTGACAGCTTTGGGTGAAGATCTATTCTTCGACAGTTCCCCATCCTGCTGCGGTTCTTTCTTAGTGATGGGTTTCTTTTCATCCCACTCGTCTCGCTCTCTCATTCTCTCGTCATCATCACGCCAGGCTGTGTCAATTTCGTCCCATATATCTCTCTCCCCGTTTCCAATTGCAATGATGTCGACATCAAGAGGGACGTCTGGTGGGTCATGATAAATAATGAATGATGTGGACTGGCTCTGTGCTTCCTATGGCTTTTGAGGTTCTGATTCTTCGTTGGTGAGTTTGACTGACCTGTTCTGGGCCAACTTTTTGTTGCGCTGGCTGGCTTTTGGTTGTGTTCTGCGTCATGTTTCACGGCGTCCTTTCATGAGGCTGCGTGCTCGAAAATTTCGAGATAAGGAAAATCACTTGTTTATCATACTTTTCAAAGATAAGCAAAGAAGCGTCCCACCCTCCTCAAGTATTCCTACCTATGAGATAGGACCACCACACGCCTCCCAGTATCTGTCCCGGGACACAAAGCTACTCAGAAGCTCAGAGGAGCTCGACGTGCATTTCAGCTTCAAGCCTCCGTACAACGCAGCCTGATTTTTGCGTAGCGTAATTGGTTATAATAGTGGGGGTGGATGGTTATGGCCGCTTAATAAAAATTAGCCTTGCCTAAATTGAACATGCTTGGACCTAGATCGGCATGCCAAGCCGGCACCGGCGCATACGAAGGTAGCAGTTAATAGTTGTCACAACGCTAGTAAAGGTGTCTCCCTGGTCGCTACCACCTTTCCCAATAGAGTAATTCCTCTCAGAATCTCACACAAAGTAGTGATGAATTTTATGGTGTTTTGTATTGCTCTATTTTTCTACCACTTTGTACACTTTCTACTTGCATCTATTACATTGTCACGAGCCACATAGTACTAGGCATGGATTGGTACGGAATACATAATAGTACTAGCGGATCATTCGCACCGACACCTTGATGGCACGAAAGAGCCAGTAGTGCCAGAAATATTATAGCACGAACCTTGGGCTGGCACTGTTACTAAGATAGTGCCGTCGGGCAGGAAGTACTAGGAGGAGGTTAGTACTAAACAAAGGTGGAAGATAAGGAAGGGGCATACCAACAGTAAGGTTTGCATGTTTAATAAACCGCTCGATCGGATTTTGTCGGCCGCAGAAATCGACTTATAAGCAATTTGCGTCAGCCAACAGCCTTTTACGCATTGCCAAATTATACCGTTGCGTATTAAAACTGTTAGAAGCCTGAAAAGATCCCAAAAGAAAAAGAAATACCAGAAAGTTCGCTGTCGCTTTCGAAGTAAGAAACAACAGAAGCGAAGGCTTTTTTTGGTTGGCTCTGTGAACTGTTTCAAGAAAAACCAGCCAGTAATTAAAAACAAGCGGCAGTTGTCTAAGAAATAGTCGATAAAAACACGCGAGACGTATTAAACGATCAGATCAGTTAACTCCAAAACACTTTTTTTAATACAGTCCGACCTGGATATTTCGGAACTCCTTATATCGGAAACCTCCATGTATCGGAAAAAGCATCCAGATCCTCCAGGCCCAGGCCGTAAGTGGCTGTAAGTGACCTCTTTACATCGGAAACCTCTATATATCGGAATATAGACATGGAACCGAGAGTTCCGAAATATCCAGGTCGGACCGTAAACACTATTTGAATATTGCTTAAAGCGTTTCTCAAAAACGAGAATAACGCAGGATTGCGGCCATTAATGCTATTACAGTATACTGCAGCATAGAGGAAATACCGCCTTTTCGTTATATTCAGCGTGGACGTCCAGCGAAAAATAACAATCCTCCAGTCGTTAAAGTCAAAAAGTCAGATGCCCAAAGCCAAACGATATAATCGATTAAAAGCGAAAAAAAACCGACAAAATGATTCGTCTGTTTCAGGGATCTGTTTCTGACATTGCACGAAAGGATTGCCTTGTATGCTGCCCCAGGTTCTTTAAGCAGACACTTCTAAAGAAGCATATAAGCAGGTTACAAGGAAAGTGCACAATGAATGTCAGATTTGCAATTTCAGGCTAGCAAATTGAGTGCAATTACTGCTTCACACAGAAAGGTTTCACAGAACTGTTTCGCGGAGCCCGACAGAAAGATTGATTGCCTAGATTTCAGAACTATTGTTTGTCTTGGATATTTTCGATTCGAGAGTCAATAATACGAACTGGGTTGTGTTTACAGGGGCCTGGGGCTATATTTCTTTGGCATTGATTTGGCTTCGGCGCCATATAAAAGCGATTCAGCCGCAGGCGACGCTCGGCCAGGCACCGCGCTGAGCCGGATCGTCTCATTGATCAAGGCGGTCAAAACGTCAACCATATGCATGGGGAATCCGACCTATCGATTCGTGATAGGGCTGTCTCGTACGCAACCCCCAATCCCTTGAGCAGCCACTTTCTGAGGAAGCATGCGAGGAAGCTTCAAAGGCGGGGGCAGATTGAATTCCGGATTCACGTGCAAGGAGATTTCACGGAACGGTCTCACGGCGCAGTGCTTGATATTAGCACCACACATTCCACGGTCTGGATGTATCCATTTGGAATTAAAATAGGAGTGATGTTGTTTTCCTGAGAATCTATTGGCATCATGGTTGCTTGTTTTGGACGATATTTTTCTAGAACGTAAAGAGCTCTTTTCTTTGGGGTGGGATGTCAACTGGTCTTCTGCAATGTCTCGCATTAAATCGGCGCAGGGTTTTTGTTTCCTTGCTACTACTTACTGTCTTGGCAGCAAGCGTCCATGCGCAGACATTAAACGCATCTACCCTATCGAACCATTCACTCACGTTTGAAAACATACCCGGGTTCCATTTTTTATTCCATATGCCTTGCTCGATCCAGCGTTTCTTAACGTTTTCACGGGACTCTCCCTTGGAGGTACCATCTCCAAGGGTTTATCTTTATCCAACTCATACTCAGATCTACATTCCAAATCCGTCTCCCCTCTACATGAGCTGAGAATTGTTTGCGTGGTTTGGAGGCTTCGCGCTCCCACGTCAGCTGCATTCGTCGCTCCCTGGCGGAGTCATCGCTCCTCGCTGGGAGGATTGGGACTCGCAGATCTAGTCGTCGTACCTGATGGATTTGATGTATATGGCGGTGGGGAATCGCTAAACCGCTGTCTCTCGAGATCAAGTCGCAGCAGATCACCCTATAATCCTGCTAGAGCTCTATCAACACCAAGGATACTTGCGAGGTAAACGATGAAGATCAGCGACCTGTGAGCGGCGAAAGCCATGCCTAGCGACACCTGCGATCACACCTCAACACACTACGTCAGGTTGGTGAGGACGAGAATGGCTCGACAATTATACTTGTGCCACCAGCGGCGACGATGACGATGATGCGCAACTTACAAAGCAATAGAGCCTTGCTTTATAGCTTGCCTCGTCTTTGCGTAAGAGAAGAGCTTCGCCATCAGCCGTGCTACATGCTCCACATATTGCAATCTTGTTTAACTCATTGTGTCTACACCAAGCGCCAAAGGGCACAATAAAGCAGAGCCCATCTTAGCTGGCCCAGAGCCTCATGACTGACACACTTTCGGTGATTCGTAATTCCCATGGAGATATTTTTTTTTTCAATTTCTCCATGCTTCCAGTAAATGTTTCTATCTCTAATCTTTCTTTCTCTAAAGTCAACAAATCGCTTCCCGGATCGTCGGCCGAGATGATACACAACAAGGCTATGAGTTGTTCTAATGCCATAGGGTCACCTGTGAGCGTTTCATACCCCAATAGAATCAATAGTCTAAAGGGCTAGTATTTCACCATACACTACCAAAATTATGTTGCTATCCATCAGCATCCTCTGCAATCTGAGTACTACCCGAACATGCGCAGCCTCAACTCCAAGTAACACTACAGTAAATCCCTGCATCCAAATATCATACTTAAACTTGCGAAAACAGTCGGTACTTATATACATAAACAGACGCTAGCGATTGACTTAGAATGGCAACCTAGGCTCTCGGTTCTGCAGATATTGTGGCAGTCGAGGCGGGCCCTTTTGCCCGATACCAGGTCTCGCTTTGGCTTTTCTCACTCCTGGACCTGGTCTTCTCGTTTTTAGTGGCAAACCCGGTCGAGGTCGGGTTGCAGCTGCAGTCTTTGGTGATCCCACCACCCATAAATGGTCCAGCAACGCGACAAGGATTAGCACCAGGGCCCATAGTGGGAGCAGTTGGCTAAACCCGACAATCTCAGATTCGGGGCTTGCGCCAGTATTTGAATTAGACTTCAGCCAGCCGGAATCTCTGACCCAATCCCTAACTTTGACGACGTACGAGAGACAAAAGCAAGCCACGCCGAAGGAAATTCCCCAGGTGGCGAGCCACAGGAAGCTAAAAACCTTCTTGATCAATCTAAAGCGCCCATGGCGACTGCCTTTTTCTTCTCGCCTACGAAGGCACCAGAAGATGCTCTGTACAAGAAAGCCGAAAGCAAAACAGCCAGTGAGGGTGACAAAAAAGTAAAATTCGAGCTGAAATGGCTCAGTGTCGCTGAGTTGGAGAGCAGCATCACCACTGCCGACGCCGGCAATACTTTTGTTGATTGTGACGGTGAAATTTGTGTCGAGAAAACACATAGCTGGCAAGAGTAACAAGCTGTCTTGGCCATCGCTATTTGGCCACTTCTTGGGTGAGTCGTTGAGAGCCATCTGCTCTTTGATGATAAGCTGGAGCGCGAAGAAGAAAACCGTGGCGGTGGTTGCGAGTCTAAAGATAGCACTCATTGGTGTCTTCCAGTAGTCAGGGAGGACGAGTACAGCAAGGATAGAGCTGGAGCATGACATAAGGACAACGTTCATAAAGACGTAGTAGTGATACGCTGATGCGCTACAGACGCCACCAAAGGCGAAGTTGTAGCCATATGCGATGGTGAGCACCATCTGTAAATCGATGATGGATAGTATGACAGCTCGTATCGAAAGACTTCGCCGGAAGGCCTTGCCACCATATGAGGAGTGTTTCGCAGGTGCCGATCGTGATGTGATCCGCTTAACGCCGTTTCTTACTACGAAGTTAGCGAGATCTAAATATCTTTCCAAGGGAGAATCGTTTACCGTAGGTTCTGAATGTGACGAGGGTAAAAGAGATCTCCAATGTTCAGAATCACTAAAACAAAGCTGATAACAAAGACCAAAATTGTCAGAGTAGCAAAAGCAGCGATGACCTGTCTCCTGTTAATTAGGCGCCCAACAAACAGCAGACAGCCGAAAATGACTTGACGTACTCCTTTTCCAGCAATATCTGGCTGTGCTGGCAATTGGCCTTTTCCAAAACCACCGAATGTCACCACCTGATTGGAGGAATTTAGTTGAACGTTGCAAATAGGCGGCTTTTGAAAGGAGGGGCAATGCTCTGCGAATGTGAAGATTGAACGACGCTCTCTTGTAGAGTTGCCGAAAGCCGGGTTGCCCATTATCGCCGCTACAATTAAGATTGGAGAATATTTCGTTTACGACCCTGATCAAGTGAGAGAAAGACGACTTGACGGTATGATTGGAAGTAGCTGAAGGCGAAGGTCAGTAATTAAAGAGTATCGCCGGATAAGTAGTGTTTTCGTAGTAGATATCCTCTAAGAAGACGGCAGCAACAGCTTTTATTAGCTTACAAAAGAAGGGAAAGATTTTTGAGGTTACTGGACCTGTTGATGTGGTGATATATGCATTGGGGTCCTGTAAGTGAGAGTCAGGCTAGAGGTCAGCAGTGACGTGGAAGTAGCTTGCTAAGACCGAACTAGAATGCGGAAACGACGATTCCTGCAGGGGAAATGTAAGGAGTAGTTTGAACTCCTGATGGCGCAGCTATGAACAGAAATAGGAAAGGGTTGTGCTGGTGGATATGAGAAGTGCTCGTCCCGTCCCGGTAGCGGACCGAGATCAGCTCTGCGGCCCTGCAAAGACCAGGGCCAACTTTGGAAATCTAGAACTTAACCATCGCGAGAATACTGGCGATAATAGGCGCTGGCCGAACTTCCAATCTCGAAACCGCCGAGCCTCTGTTATGGATTTGGTCCCATGAATTCTCAAAAGAGAGAAGAGAGGCTGAATGCCGAGCATGACTTCCCGCGTTTGCATAAACGCCTGTCTCAAAAGTAACAGAATCAGTATAAACACAGTCCAAATCAAGTTACCCACAGAAGTAGGAGGAAGAAACAGTTTCAGCGGCCGAGATGTCTTCTAATCTTGTGGCTCACTGAGACGGTCGCCGGCCTGAATCTCATGAAGTCTCGAATACTGTTAATTCCATAGGCCGTCAAAAATTCATGGCTGAAGTGTTTGCGTTTGATTTGCCAAATCATAGAGTATAATGTATCAGCCTGGCCACTGACGACGCCGATAAGCGCCAGACGACAACTTGTCCATGTTTAGGATAATTTCAATGAACTGATATCGTACAGTTGACGATCTCTCAAAATCAGTTGCCATATGTCAGGAGTTTTTCCTAGCCTCGTTGTAAGTAAATGCCGAGAAATTCTATATATAGCCCGCACACAGGACTTTCTTGGCTACTGCCAGCGTCTAACTCATCGACGCCTCTCATCTCCTCAGCCATTAAAACTCTTAAAAAATAGCATTAGCTTAGATAATAGACCTAGTAGTTTCAGCCATGAAGAATCAAGTTGCTTAGCGCCATATTATCTATTTCCTTTCTTCATGTGTCCGTGTATAAGATTCAAGCTCTTATATAGCCCATCACTGGACTTATTGAACTCATCCGTAAGTGTCTGATATCTTTGCTTCTCTATAATCATATACATAAAGTTTTCGCCCTTTTATACTTTAGTCTACAGCCATTCTCTACTTTCTTAGATATGGTCTTCTTCGGCAGCTTTGGCGACATTGTCACAAGTATTGAGCTCATCATCAAAGTTGTCAGGACCTTCCGCGACAATGGCGGTCTTGTGGACAATTGGAGTGCTGAAATGGACTTCGTCCTCGTCCTCCGCTCAACTCTAGGCCGGCTGACCCATCTCGCTAAGACGACTCCTCATAAGAGCTATTCCCGCGATCTCGCTATCCTGAGCCAGGGCATTAGTCGCCACCTCACCAGCTTTGGCAGTTTCCTGGAGAAGCACAAGCCATCTCTGGAGCTGGCAGCAAATCCGTCGACATACCATAGAGTCAAACAGACGATCAAACTTTCCTTGTCGGATGTCTTTGGCAAGGTTGAAGGCCTGCACAAGGACATCGACCAACAACTACAGAACATGAATAGCGTGCTTATGTTATATACAATGTAGGTTGACCTGTACTTGTTTGGAATATAGGGAAATGCTAACGGAACTTCAACAGAGATAACCTGACGTCCCAGCCCTCAATGCAAATTTCCCAGGACCAACTTTCTGATCTCAAATCTGCAATGAAGCTCACCAATGCTCCGCTTGCTCACCAATTCAATGAACTTGCTCGCTTGGTCTCGGAGAGACGGCCAAACAATCAAAGCCAGCAGAAGTGTCTCCTTGCTATGAAATCAGATGCTCAGCAGAACCACAACCAGTTACAGCGCAGACTCAAGGAGATGGCCAAAATACAGACTCAAACCGCAGACCAGAGACATCGTGAGCAGATGAACGCTGTGAACGCCACGAACACGCAAGTCTCCCGAGTTGCGCAGAATAGCCAGATGCAGCTGCAGGCCACTCGTCAGATAGCTGCGTCGATGGCTCAGACAAAGCGAGATGATCGCCACAGCCAGGCGGCTCTCCAGAACACCTTAAATTCAATTAAAAATCAAGGCCGAGAATCTGGGTATCAGGTTACTGCGTCGGTCAATCGACTTGGGAAATCGACGGACCAGCAGATGGCTATTGCAAAGGATACCAAGACAACAATTGATCAGACCGCGAAATCCACAGCTCAACAGCTTCATCAACAGACATCATCAATCAAACAGCAGACGGCTGTCACCGCGCAAATAGCCAAATCCAATGAGAAATTTCAGGCAGCGCAAATGAAGGCCTCTCAGAAGACCAGCGCTCAGCTCATCGCCGACAGAAAAGCTTCCGAAGTGGCGAGCAAGGCGCGGGAAGCCTCAAATTTGGAAGCATTCAAGCAATCGCTTAAGCAGTCCGATGCGAAGAAGCAGACAGACCGGAAGGCTATTCAAACAACGCCTTCCAAGCCGAAAATGAGCCGAAATGAGCCTACGGTTGCTCAGTCTCTCAAACCCCGGGGTCATGTTAACAACCAGGGGCCTAAGAATGAGGTTTCGACAGAGAAAGCCTTGACTATGAGGGGACTCTCACCTAATCCTGGCCATAGAGTTAGCTCGGCAACCCAAGCTAATTCTCATGGCCCAAGGCACGGAGAGAATTCTAGCTTCTATAATGGGGCCGGCTTTGGTGGCAGCCACCATAATACGGTTGGCTGGCAGACTCAACCGATCCCCCGCGATCTCACCAAGCCTCAGCATCCCGTCCATCACCAAACCCGCTCAAGTGAACGAGGTCAGAACCATCTCTTCAATCAGGAACAGCCTCAGAAGCACTTGTATGGTGCACACAGCGATAGAAAATTGGGAGACCATAATTCCTTTAAAGGCAATCAGCATGTGTTGTCTTCAAATAGCACAACCGGGTCCCGAGACCTCCACAGTAATGACCTGAGAGAGACCTGGCCACACGGCCAGTCATCGGACGATAGATACCACCACCAGGAGACACACGGCGGCTACATCCACCAGGTTGACGACCATGATATGACCCAGAATCAACATAGAGACTTCCAAAGCCAGCACAGTAGCCAATCACATGTCTGGTATGATAGAACAGAAATTCACGTTGAGCTCAACCAGCAATGGGACGGCGGTGATCACGACCTAGAGACACACGGCCACGGTGATGACAATCTTGATTACACCATGAGCCAGAATAAATACGGAGACTCCCAAAGCCAGCCAAGCAGCCCATCAATTGGCTCAAATTATGAGTCTAGCACCGAGTCAAGCACCGAGTCAGAAGCCGGCCAGACCCTTGAAGGTGAACAATACGAAGACTTGGAGTATACAGGACACGGTGGGATGAACGGAGATCTTAGCTCCCACGAACATTCCAACGATAACTCCGATGTAGGCCCTAGCAGCGAAGATTCTAGCGAAGATTCTGGCGACGAAGATTCTGGCGACGAAGACTCTGGCGACGAAGGCTCTGGCGACGAAGACTCTGACGACGAAGATAGAGTTCAAGCAGATGATGACGATGCGGCTGGTGAAGAGTTCGGGGTTCAGGAGCATTCTGACGACGAATCCGGCGAAGAGGCGGGAGATCAGGAAGATTCTGACGATGAGCTCGTCGATGAGCCTGAAGGTCAAGAAGACTACGAAAGCCACGAACACTATGGAGATTACGAAGAATCTGAGGGTCAAGGAGAGTATGCAGACCAAGAAGAGTATGAAGAGCAAGAAGAGTATGGAGAGCAAGGAGAGTATGAAGATTATGAAGGGCAAGAAGAGTATGGAGAGCAAGGGGAGCATGAAGATTATGAAGATTATGAAGAGTAAGAAGAGTATGGAGAGCAAGAAGAGTATGGAAGTCACAGGTATTCTAGCGATGAAGTTGACGAAGCAGGACATTAAAAATATGAAGGTTATAACGGCAATGGATTCTACGAACCTTATGGTGAAGAAGACCAGGAAGGTTGCGACAGCCATAGTTATGGCTGAGATGAATCTGGCAATGTGTCCGCTCGAGACAGGAAGAAAGTATGTGCGGTTTAGTGTTTTTGCGTTTTCGGTTTTTTCTGATTATTTTCCTTTCTTTAGATAGTTTTAATGAAGCTTCCTCTTCTGCGACCTGCCGATACAGCTCTACATGCAATGCTATGAGCGCAAAAATCGTCAGAGATTGCTAAATGAGAGATTTGATGGTTTTCCTGGAATAAGCGCCTGTCAGTGCGACTGAAAGCCTCCTATCACGCCACTTCTGCAAGGCCCGCCGCCTCTTTTTTCAACACCCATAAAAGCAGCCTATATTGGAACGCTGATTTCTTTTTTCAAGGTAGGCCAAGGAAATATCGTTAACTAGACGATTAATCCATTGTAAAGCAAAGTTGCCGCGCGCATGGTCTAGCAAAATTCGGAAAGAAAGGCTGAAAGGCTGGTCAGTTGGTTAGTTGATTAGTTGGTTTTCTGGGATCGCTTGTTTTGTAGGGGCAAGAGTCGCTGCAGGGGTTGGGCGGGTTTGGCTTGGCTGGGCTTGGTTATGGAAATCGTGCTTCTATGTACGTATTAGGGGTTTTTGGGTTTAGGGGAGGTACAGGGGGAGGGGATTTAGGAAGTGTTCATCGCTGATGGTAAGGAGATTGATTCATAATGTGCTGAGACGGAAAGAGATAACGTAGCATTGGGGCTTGGGAAAGTTAGAGGGAAGGAGATTGGTAAATTTCATGGCTAGTGGTGAGAATATCAGTTCAAGTCGCTCACTGACGGACAAAATAACGTAAATGGAGTGATAATTCTTATACAACTACAGAAGAGGCTACACATGAAACTCGGGATCGACGCCATTCACCTCAGCCTTGCCAACTGCGGCCACTATTCTCACTGACACTTGCTGGCTTGATTCCAATTATAATTTACATCCATATTTTGAGCCCCAGTGATTACTATGCACGCCTTGTCGAATCGGCAGAGCCAGTTCGAATTGTGGCAATCCATCTTCGCACACGACGTCCGCGATCTCTTCCATGACTTCTTCGTCCTCGTCCCCTGCTCTTTGTGCATTATCAAGCCTTTGAAAAAGTTTCCCTTCAATCGTGTTGGCTAGCGGGGCTTCGAGAGAGAGGGTAATATGGAAGTGTTTCTGGTTACATTTGATTTCAAGCTTGTACTCGCTTTTCTATGCCATACCTCCACTCTACAACCGCACAAGTAGTGTTCTTCAGCCAACATTATGTCCTTGGATCGAGCAGCTATGGAACTAGTGTCTTCGCTTCAACTTGCCAGTGGATTAAGGGAATGCTCGAAAGAAGACAGAAAGAGGTGTGTGACCAAATTCTGGAGAAGCGGTTGCAAGAAGGCAGTTAGGTTTGGGTTGTTAGTCGGTGGTGTCAGGATATGAACTCATAGTGGGTCCAATAGTGTAAATAGGTGGTATTTGCTAGCAGTAGAAACGGAAAATAACTTCTAGCAGTAACGTCAGTTTGCAGCAGAATACCGAACTTTCGAACGTTATGACACTCATTGTTAAGCAACTAAACAAAGAATTAACAGTACACAGGCTTGCGGAAATAGTAAAAATAATAACAAAATTTATTACAAAATATATATAAAATATATATTTCCAGACAGTTATCTAAAAACTGGTTTTAGTAGTTCCGGCGACACTTGTCACGGAACTGACGTGACCATCTCATTGGCTCGGTTAGCTGAAAGTAGGGCATTGTCACGTGATGCTCCTTTTTATATACAGACGCTACAAGCACTAGCTATGTCACGGCCCTGGCCCTGACCCTATCTCGCTTATAGCCCCTAGATCTCGGCCCCTAACGCCACACGGCCGACTCGCTTACGCTGGCCCCTGGCCAGTCTCCTGTATATAAAGTGTTGCTTTTCTTCCTTTCTTCTACCTGTAGCCTGATCTTTTCGTTATAATAATTGATAGCCGTTCATACTTTTGAGTCCTTTCCCCTGATCCACGGATCGAGATCCCTGTTCGCTTTGAGTTGTTACAGTTCGTCGGCTAATAACAGATTAAATCGAACCTGTATTATTTAAAAATCGAGCTTAAACTACAGCTCTCTATGTCGCAGAGAGCGCTCAGGCCGATACGACGTACGCAAGCTAAAACTTGTATTTCTTTTGCGTTTATTTATTCAAATGACAAACTTCAAGAATCATTACCTGCTTGGTAGTCGCTCAGGGGTGTTTATCTGTGGGATAATTGAAAATTCAATAACTCAATATTCAACAATGCGGGCAGTAGCTTCTTGTCTGAATTACAATGAGCAAGTACTTGAGCCGAAGATCATCGACCAGCAGATAAGTAAGAAGAATTTTTAGAAGAATACTTTCCTACTTACCCACATTGCAAAGACATTTGGAGGTTAAAGTCACTGGTGAGAAAGCTAAGGGGAAGAGACGATTTCGGTAACATTTCACACAAGGATTGGAGAGGAATTTGCAATTTCGGAACACCGATGATATTAATCTATGCTAAAAGCCCACTGAATGCTGCCTATAGAACGCCATATTATTATGCATACACGACGTTGAACTCCTAGTTTACATTGACAGCAACCTTCTTCGACTTCTGAGACTTGGGCACAACCACATGAAGAACACCACTCTTCAAGCTGGCCACGACCTCATCCTGCTCTATCCTCTGCGAGAAGGAGAAATTTCTAGCAAAAGATCCAACACGGCGTTCTGCGACCCAGTATTTAGGCTTTGCCGTCTGGGGCTGTTGTTCTTGCTTCTCAGTAGCTTTGCTCTCTGCAGCAGTGGCTGCTGTCTCAGGAGTAGTGAGAGGAGTATCAGCTGCGTCGTATTCATCCTCAACGGTGGCATTGTGAGATCCGGAGTCGGGCTTCTCTGATGCAGTTTCTGTCGTTTGAGATTCAGTAGCTGAGGTGGCGACAGTTGTCCCGCGAGCAGTCTTCCCTTTGATGACGAGGGTTTGAGCATCGGAGAACTCGATAGAGAGGTTCTCAGGCTCAAGGCCAGCGACTTCGCCATAGAGCTCGTAAGCGTTGGCTACTTCGGTGACATCAAATCTTGGTGTGAAGGTTTCCTCAGGACGGTGGCGACGGACGACACAGGTTTTATGTTGTGGTTGGTCGAGTTCTGAGAGGAGCTGAAAGAGGCTGGCCTCTGGAGAGAAGTGTGATTGAGGGAAGAAAGGCATTTTAATTGTGTGGGTTGTTTGAGAAGGTTTGATGAGTATTGCTCGAATTGTGTTGGAAGTGCGGGATGGAAGAGCTGATCTGAGATCTGGATGTATGTGTTTTTGAATGAAGGAAAGCATTCAAACTGCTCTACGCTGGCACTATATACCCCAAGACTTACCTCTAGGTAACTGTGAAGACGCAATATTGATATGATAAATCAACAATCTCCAGTGCTTACGAGTTGTCTCTCGTACTTTCTGGAAGAATCACGAAGTGGCTGGAAGAACCTTCACGTGCTTCTTGCACAGCCACACATTACAAATCAACGACCAAGTCAGAGATGTAAGCTAATGCAGGTCATCAGCCATAATAGTACTAGCGCATTGTGAAATGCGGGGTACAAATCAAATCAAATCAAACCAAATCAAATCATATCATATAGTGTTCCGAACCGATGCCGATTTCGAATTCTACTGTAAAGATTACATCTAAACTCTCCTAGTACTGTATCTTAGAAAGGACCAGCATTCCCTATTGCAAGGTCCCACAAACCATACCTACTCCGAGTCACGGTTTGGCCCCGAGGTGGCATGGCTCCAACTGATGGAAACTTCATATTCGACGGTTTCAAGGCTCCGATTGTCATTGCTCCATCAATCCAAGACTGTCCTTCCCGTGATTGGCCTTGAGGATCGTTATTCAGCGCGTTCTTTGCTTGCGTTGACCTTGGCACACAGTCAGTCTTTCTTCGAGCTCGAAGGGCTACCCAGCACTTACCATCCTTGATACTTTGTTTCCACTCGATTCATGTACTGGTCAATAAACCAACAATACAAATCTCGGAGGCCTCTCCCGGCAGCACGTCCTCCGGATCCTAGTACAATCTCCTCGCCGGGCTGGCTGCCCCAGTTGTATGTATTATCGAATGCTTGAAGGGTCTGCTCTATTCCCAGGGAAGTCGCTGTGAACTTTGGCCAGATAACATCATCTGACATATAGAGAAAAACGCCAGCGACCTATGAAAAAGCCAAAGTCAGTAAGAATTGATAATGATGACTGACAGAGGCTGCCAGGAAATCAACTTACCTCTCTTTGGTATCTCTTTGTAGCTCTGATTCCACTCTGAGTATAATCAAAATTAGCGAACTCAAACATTTTGCCCTTCTTGTTATTAATTCCTTTGTGTAGGATGGCCATCAGTCCTTCATTTCCATTTCCTCCCAAATTCGTTGATAGTGCTCTCTGTAGACTGGCGGATCCGGCTACTGGTAGTGGAGCAACTGGCCCGCCTGGTATGTCGATGAGGAAGGTGGATACCCATTCATCTGAGGCCGCTCCATAACCAACTGCGGTTGGCAAAGGGATCGGACCTCTGCCTCGCAGCATTTCTAGAAAGTCTCGGATAGTTTGAGCTTCATATACATGATCAGCTGTAGAGCGAAGTAAATTAGCTTCTGTATAAACTGGTAGGAAAAAGAAAACACGGCGTAATAACATTGGTACTCTTGAGGGAACATTGTGTGGGACGTACTCTGAAACTCAGTCGCAGTGACCTTATCCTTATTTAGCTTGTATATATCTGTGTTGCAAGTAGAGCTAGCCTCGTCAGGATTATCGAACGTCCAATACTTGGAGACCTTTCCTCCTGTGGCTGCCGCGTTGCAACTTGGATATGGACCGAAGTCCAAGTACCAAGTACCACCACCGTAGTCCCAAGTCAATGTCTTTTCGGTGCGCTTCTCGACTTCTGAGTCTCGGCTTACTAAGCTGTGGGCAAAGCCATTTTCGCCGAGGGAATTGGAGCTGGAAGCATTTGCTAAGAATTCTGGGAGCTCGCTTCTCTTGGCAGCTGTCCCAGAACACGTTGACTCGCCAGAATTGCCAGGCGTGAAAATACATGTGTCTTCACGTCCCATCAGCAGTCTGGATGTGGAAGAAGAACCGCATAATGGGCAAGGATATGGGTCATCAGGAGCATCACCTTGCCCTGGACACGTCAACTTTGGCACCTTAATGACCGGGCCATATGGCTGAGCTCTCTTATTTAGCTTAGAGGCACTGTCGAAATCTTCAAAAATTTGAGGGTACGATCTGGCATTCTTTGGGTTTGTATCGTTGACTCCTGGAAGGTTTAACCAATCTGCGTCAATTGCACGAGAGCTAATGGGGCATTTGGGCCCGAAGACATCGACGGGAGGGACGCTGGCAATTTCGTAACGGTCCACACTCAGCTTCCACCCATACAAGTCTGGTGCATCAACATTCGCGTACAAGTCAGCACCAGCTTTAACACCGTAGCTAGATAAAACATTGTCAGCAAGTCATCCATAATTACAATATATTCTGAAGAATTTACCAAAGAGAGGATCCCGAGCTACCAGTGTTTGCAGATCCGTAGAAGGTGACATATCCATCCGCAACAAGATTCACAGCCGCGTTCGGAAGGTCAAACAAAGTCTTCGACCATTCGATGCCAAATGTGATGGTTGGCTTTACATGTGCTGTGATAAAGCCGTCCACTGCGACATTGTACTCAAACGTTGGATCCAAAAGCTGCTGAGTGCCGTCGCGGTTGGGGGTGCTGTCAGACTCTGGATTCCAATCGTTGTTAGCGACAGGGAAAGTCTGCCGAACATCCCAATCAACGAGTTTCACTTGAGTTTGGAAGGAGCCAGCAAGGGAGATGCCACCTTCGACAGCTCCTACAAGTTTGAAGTTTGGACCAATTGTCAATATACCAGGAACCGTAAAAGTTGCACCAAATTGGTCTGCAGACAGCAGTACCGTCTCTCCTTTGAATGTAGCAGAGACAACTGCACTCATTTCGAATTTTGCGTCCACTTTTCCTCTGTTCCGGAAGTACAAGTAAGACTTGCTCAAATTTGGAGGAAAGTCCAATGTTGTGACTAGGGTAAATCCATAGTTGGTGTCCATCTCGACATGAACTGTTGCTGAAGCATCCAGGTTTGCCTGGACTTCGCCATTTCCAGGGAGATCGCAAGTAAATTTTTCACGGAGGAAGATGAGCTTGAAGTCCTCGCTGTAAGAATGCTTCACATCAATTCCTCCAGCAACGCCATTGATCAAGCCCTTGAGCCAGTCAACAACGTCACTGCCAAACCATCTTTCATGGAGCTCTTCCCGAGTAATAAGACCAGCTTTCAGTTCTTGATGGTCAGACATCCAAGCGTCATCGAGCCAACGTTTATGATCCCCTGCATATTCGTGCAGTTCACGTTTGAATTTCCGTTTCTTTCGGGCAGCTTCGTCTACAACTCTGTCCCAGTAGCCAGGTTCGTTGCTATAGTCAATTCGCATTTGTGTATCTGCGTTGTCTCGGGGTACTCTCTTGAAGTCGTAATCAAATGTCAAATCGTAGATTGTAGACTTTGGACTGATTCCACGTTTGACCAGATGATGTGGTAAACTCTGATCGCCAGAAACAGTCATTGTCTTTGCCACAGCATATTTTCCAGGTCCACATCCTCGTGGCATTTCAATAATAGTGCCAGGGACGCCGTGTCCGAGTCCAATCTTGTAGCAGTCACTGTTATCTGAATGATCTGTACAGACCATTTTGACAGTGTGTTCCCCAATACTGGTTGAGTCAAGGCAATTAAAGACCTCCCAGTCTGAGCCTGATCGTTTGTCGAGTGAGACCTGAATCTCTTCCGGGGAAGCCATTACTACAAATCCGAAGGCAGCTTGGTCTGGGTCTTCTGCAAATGGAACAGTATTTGCTCCTCCGAACGTTGGGTCAAGTTCCAATTCGAAATCAGTATCGACAGTGTCACCTTCGGGAGGGTGTTCAAAGAGGTATTCCAATGGGACTGGGGAGAAAACACTCTCATCCTTCGGAGGGTCGCAACAAAAGGTTCTTTTTCTTTCAAGCTTCCACCCACAGTCATCACCCTATAGTTGTTAGATTTGTTTTTAACGATAGGAATCTGCTCCGGTGCGGACTTACCTCTCCATCGTAACTAGTTGCAAGAGCAACTTGATGCCCAGTATCGCAGTGATTGTCAAAACAACTGCCTGGCTTTCCGTGCCACGCACAGTTTTCCCACTTCTGCTCCTTATCACAGCAGAACTCCTTTGGCTCAAGCCAGCAATCTTGATATGCCCAAGTCATAGTAGTTTGCTTTGAAGAGTCACATTTCTCACCACAATCAGTCCAGCCACAATTGTACTTCTTCTTGTCGGGGATTTCGCAACAGTAGAACTTCAACCCATCCCAGCATTCGTCAAAGAAGGCATCTCCATCATCTGGTCCCCACTTGTTTGACTCCAGAGCAACCTCCCCAGGATGGCACTGTCCGTTGCAAAAGTTGGCATTGCCTCTCCAAGTACACTTGTTTGGGTCTGGCGCAGACGCGAGTGGACAGCAGAGTGCACTGATTTTGTATTCTCCAGTGACAAAGTCTCCCCGAGTGCAAGGCTGGTTCGTTATATGGATCTCACCAGCACGGCAAGAAGAAGTTCCACATTCTGTAACTCGGCAATCGCCTTCAGATGCATCTTTGTATCTGTCAACTGTGCTTGCTTCCGCTCCAATTTCACCGAGCCGTTTTGGGTATATGACACCTGACAAGGCATCGAGTTGGGGAGTGTCAAGATCAACGGCCCAGATCAAGAGTCCACCGAGGCCGAGATTGTTTGCAAACTTGATTTTCGCTTGGAACGTTTCTTGATCGTCGAAGGAAATCCACTGGTCTCCTTTCCACGTGATGTATTTGACCTCATTTTCCTTGTCATAATATGGCATGATGTTGTTCTCTTCAATGACTTGCATAATCTCGTTGTATGAGAGAGTTCCAGTGTTGGCAGTACAAGGACCTGGTGCTGCACCGCCCTTGAACAAGCAACCTGGTGTGTTGCAGGCCGGGTTGGCCAACTGAAATGATCTTCCATAAAATCCTAGCCCGAGATTGATCTTGTTGGCTGGGATATCATTTCTCCAGAAAAGATTCAACGCTTCTTTAATTTCTGTAAGATTGGTATGGGCCAGGATCTGGCTTCCGATCGGATTGTCTGCATCCCAAACGCCGTGAAGGTCATAACTCATCACATTGACGAAATCAACATGCTTCACTGACTCGGCAAGATCAAAATGGCGAAGATACCAGTACGACGTTGGCGCAGTAAAGGAGACTATATATTTGGTAGGTTCACCTGCGATTCTTTCTTGTAGTTCTTTGAGCAATTGAGAGAAGTTGACACCGTCGTCAGGCTGGCCGCCACGATCACCAGCTCCGGGATATTCCCAATCAAAGTCAACTCCATCGAAGCCATAGTTCCGCAAGAAACTGAATAGGTTGTCGATGAATTTTGAACGATTTTCTTCAGAAGAAACCATGTCGCTGAATACTGGCTGTGTCGCAGTATTATTGTCATTGAAGGTCCAGCCACCAAGCGCCACCATTGTTTTGAGAGCGGTGTTCTTGGATTTAAGCTTTGTCAAATCCGAGAAGAGGTCAGGACTGAGATCATCCATCCCCGTAATCTCAAATGTTCCTATGTCAAATCAGTATGATTCACATGTAAAGAGGGGACTGAGCTTTCTAAGTAGCTCCTATAAAGAAGTTCGATGGCTCGTATATGTAAGTATGCTTACCTGGGGTAATATAACCAAACGCAAAATTTAGATGAGTCAAGCTATTGACGGGAATATCTTCCCATCTCATTCCAATACAATTTTTTTCATGGTTCCATGCTTCGTAGTACCCAATGATCAAACTTTGAACATCTCCATCAGAACCTCCAGATCCAGGCTGGTCGCAATTACTCTGGCAACTGGTCTCCTCATCATCCGTCTTCTTACAAAACTCTTCTGTCATACCACAGAAGCCGAACTGAGAGCAACACACATTCAGTGGACACTTCTGCCCAACTGTCTTCGCATATCTCCCACATTCTGCTTTTGCGTCGCAATTGCTCCAGCAGTTTTCATTGGGGGATATGTCATTCGTACCGCACTAGAGACCAATGTTTAGCAAATTTTTGATCCGGAGATATCTCATCATGAATAGACATACAGATGCAGGCCCGTAGCCACAGTATCCTGTCTTAGCGCAGCAAGCACCGTTCGAGCAGGGTTTTGATTCGGAACAAGAGTAGTCATCGTTTCTGATTCCTCGAGGCACGAGAGAGAAATTTACCGTAGGGCATGTCTCGGCAACAGCTCGTGTCTTAGCAGCAAAGTCGAGTTGAGACTGAACACTCTCTGGCAGAGGCTGGCAGGAGGTTTCCAGATGAGCAGTGGATATTGCATCTTCAACCTCAGTGGATAGACGTGCACCATGACGGTGAGCACCATGGCGGTGAGCACCATGACGATGAGTGCCAGGTCTGCTCAGTACTCCGTGAACATCTAAAGACAATAGACATAAACACGCCCATAACAAATTGTTTATCACG
The DNA here is from genome assembly GCA_021307315.1 of Bisporella sp. PMI_857. Lineage (NCBI taxonomy): Eukaryota > Fungi > Ascomycota > Leotiomycetes > Helotiales > Helotiaceae > Bisporella > Bisporella sp. PMI_857. The sequence continues at coordinate 130,300 of JAJSPD010000070.1, forward strand.
AAATTCATTTTCGAGTAATAAAAGAGTGTAAGAAGTTTAGGTAAAGAGAGAGGTTCCCAAGAATGGGAAATTAGATAAAAAGACAGCCTCGTGCTGCATATGTTACAGGTTTGAAAGAAATGTTGATTGCGCACACTTCCCAAGAGAACGAGGAGTGTTTTGGGGGGCTCTCAAAACTTATTGTTGGGCAAAAGATTAGACACTTTTGCTCTTTGAAAAACCTGCCCCCAAAGGTAGGGAGGGGTTATCTTCGCGGACATATCTCCAAGTAAAGTCAATTCTTTGACATCGCTTCCGGACAAGAGATTGCACAAATATCAACAAGGATGCCATTGAATAGGTTGCCCCCTTTCGAATAGCCCTAGTCATATTTAAGCGGACCGCTTATCCCGAACGGAGAACGAGATCTTGGCCCGATTCCGCACCAGAATATACAATTGACAAACGCGGCGAATCTTTTGATCTCGACCTCTAACATCAAATACACATAACCCGCTAATCTCCTTTACCTTTAGCGATTCTGCAAGATTAGGGAGGTAATGTCAGCGTCATCTGAAGTTTTGCATGATGCGTGTAATAGGAACGGGATACTCAACCAATGGAAGTGCTTGTTGAAGGCGGCGCGGTAAGGCTTTCCTGCAACGCGCGGGAAGGGGGCGGCGTTCAGGGATCGAAGCTTGGCTGCGGGAAGCGGGAAATATAGATGTACAATTCACTCCGCTTAAGTGTTCGCCACATACAGTAGATGGCCACCTGTACGTAAAATCAAGAATAGAAACGCTACTATAAATCCAAATATGCCTTAATTGCAACTGAAAGAAAGCTATATCAATACTTTGTCGGCGCTCCATTGTTTTTAATATAGAGGCTTGGTATTTTAACATTGTTTAAATAATTTCGTACAATTTTTGCAATGTACTATAAAGCATCATGTTCTTGCATAACAACTTTTGACTCAATTTTTTTACGATTTTGCAATAAAAAAGAATAAAGTGCTTTTTAACAATTTTTTAATAGCGTATTAAGTTTATACGACTTCCTTCCTCGATAATTACTAAAGGACCTTGCGCGGTCGTTGTTTGTGTTTTCCAGCTTCCGCAGGTCTATTTGGGTTATAGTAAACTCTTTTCGACCCTCTTTTGGTAAAAAAGGATTTTTTGGTGTGGTGGGGTGACCCCACAAGATATCAAAAATTATGGGTCACGTGGCGAACACCAAACAAGGTGGTTGTAATGCTCCCTTTCGAAATCGCCATGTCGGAGAGGCGCATGCTGACGTACGGCTTATCATATGTTCTTTGTACCTGCATCCCATATATCAGGCCCATTAAGTGCTTACCGAGGTTGTGTGGAGGCAGGCCCATAAATATACTTATTAGATTTCTTTCGTAGACAATAACACTCTATCAAAACATTGTAATTGGAGGGGCCATCAAGTAAAAGCCAAACTAAACTTCGTAAAATATATTGTGAGCGTTAATTGGTGCCATGGGTCTTTAGCGAAGGTCCCTCTCACACCGCGTACCTGACTCGAGCCGTGAATCTCTAGCCCTACCCCTATCTGATAGTCTGCCAAGAGCCTCATCCGGAGATTGCCCAGTTGTAATTTGCGGGCAGTAGGTCGCAAGCCATGCCTATTTGGTAACTTGGAATTAGAATCGCTGCACTTCCGAAGCGATTGCCTTGCCAAGAGAAATACGCCGCATCGATGCATACACCTCCTCCTTGCCCTTTTGACATACCTATACCAGCATATCCATCCAAGCATTTCCATCCAATACTATCATATGGTACATTCAAAATTCTGACTATTTTTTTTTTTCGGGTTGTGAAGAAGAGATTGTGGGAACTCGTCCCCAATCCCTCTCGTCCATCTTGTCCCTCGTTCCCTCTCCTTCATTTACGCCTTTATGAGACAATAGTGAAGATAGTTGTTTCCATGTCCATTCATTTCTTCAAATCACTTCGTCAAAATGCGCACTAATTCGACATTACTTGTGTTTACTTTACTTCTTCGTTTCGCCTACGGTATAACATACATCTCAAACTCCTCTCTACCGTCTGAAGTTTTGACCGTGGATTGTGCATCAGCCTTAACAGCTGAGATAGCCTGTGATCCTTTCATCCGAAAGTTTCGTCCCGGCGCGTATTTCTCGACGGCCGGATTGACAGCAGCTTGCACAACTGCCTGTAACTCCGCTCTAGGATCTTATCAAGCTGCAATCGAAACAGCATGTAGAGGCGAAGTCTACAATAGGACTGATGGCGAGAATTCAGCAACGGGGGAGAGGCTTCCAATCGCGTTCATTCCAGATCTCTTGCGATACCATTTCAACAGAACTTGCCTGACAAGCAATGGTAAATTCTGTAATAATGTTGCGTATCAAGCGGCTGTTCTAGGCGACTCTAGTGCAAATCCCCTAGGTAAGAGAATGTGTAGCTTTTTGTTATACCCACGTGGCCTCTCATTCGACCTTCCTTGCAAGCTTCTTTTACTGATGAAACAAACTGAGTGAAATAGGTTCTGAAGTTGCAAATGCTACCGCAGTCAGTCCCTGTGATGACTGCCTCATTAAAAACAGACAATTTGATGCCAGTTCTCCTTTCTATCAAGGAGCTGCCCTGAGGCCTGGATACAGCTCCTACACGTCCAGCTGTTCTAAGACTGGGTTTCCGCTTTCTACTTCTACTCTACCATTTTCCGAGTAAGCCAACTGATTCCTTATTTCTGACTCCCCGCTTCGAGAAATCTAAGGGGCTAAATCTAATCATAGAATCACTCCTACTCCAACAGCAACACCGGCCTGTAAAGGGACAGTGTATGCGATTCAAAGTGGCGACACGTGCACTTCAATCTCTCGATCCCAAGGGATTGCAACATCTTGGTTACTAATGGGCAACGGCCTAAACGCGTATTGCTCTGAGTTCCCTACAAGTGGAAACCTCTGTATAGAAAATACATGCTCTACGTATACAGTCAAAGCAAATGATACTTGCGTCTCAATCGCTAAAGCTTTTAACGTCACAGAGACTCAAATTCGCAGCTGTAAGTTCTCACTATGAGATATTTTATAAAACTTATCTGTTGTAGGGAACCCAATTTTGGATCCTCCATGCACCAATCTTGACAAGTCTCTCGGTCATGAGATATGTGTAGGCATTCCTGGCAATGCTTATGCATCTCCAAGTACATCATTTCCACCAGTCACCAGCGCTTCAACCGCAGCTCCCATACCGACCAATGTTGCTGCTGGAACTAACACTAACTGCGGCAAATATTACATGGCGGTTCCTGGAGATTACTGTAACTTGATAGTATTGAAATTCAGCATTACGCTGGAGGATTTTGTCTTCTGAATACGGCGATAAATTCAAAGTATGTCCCAGCCAAGACCAGATTTGATCATCTGCTAACAACCACACTGCTGTACGAATCTCTTTGCTGAAGAAAGTTATTGCGTACAAGCTGTTGGCAAAAGTATATGTTTTTCTCTTCAAGCTCCGCTTTCATCGCTAACATTGAACAGTAACTGATTATCCCGGCCATCCTGGCTATGTGGAACCCGTAAGTTTACCTTAGCTTTAAGTACCTCTCATCTGTTGTTCTCTGACTAGAAGTTCTCTTGAACCCAATTCCTTCAACAGCTTTGCACCATGCTTAAAGAATCGTCACTCAAACATTGTAAAAGATTATTATCCCATGTAGCCCCGTTCTTCCGTTCTTGTTCTTATGGCCTATTCAGAAGTGCAGATGTGATGGCAACAGATATAACAATAATTTAGCTAACTTACCTAGACCACAACTGTTCCACCCGTTCCGTATGCTAGCCAACCTATATCAACTTATACTCCTCCTCCCCTAAATCTCACAGAGGAGCTCCCACTCGCTACTGGTACTCGGAAAGATTGTTTCTGGTATCTCAGTGGCTCGGAGCTACAGATCGAAATCGAAGGAACCTTCTACGATAGTGTTTGCGAGGCAATTATTGACGGGTTCTCCTTGTCAAAGGAAGAATTGGAGAATTGGTACTCTATTCCCCATTTTCTGCATGAAAGTAGCCTGAGCTTACGGGTAACTCTAGGAACCCATCTTTGGCAACGAATGGTTCTACCACTTCGTGTGCTCCTGATCCAAATTTCAGATATTGCTTGTCTGCTTACAACCCCGTGGACGCACCGCAAGATGAAGAAGACCCAGTGGAACAATTACCAATCAGGGTAAGCCTTTGCCGATAAATCCAAATGAGTGAAATTTTCTGACATAAAATTCCAGGAAGGAGCTACAGCAGACTGTACTGATTATGACGCTGCTGTTGGCTCTACAACTTGCCAAATGATTCTGGATCGGAACGGTATAACGATCGCTCAGTTTTACGCTTGGAATTCAGCTGTAAACTCGGATTGTTCCGGACTTTGGCTCAATTATCGATATTGTGTTTCAATTACTGTCCCTGGTTCTGAGACAACAGCAACAGCCTCACCCACATCAACTCCAACAACACCTACCCCACCTGGACCAACACAAAGCGGCCAGCCAAGTAACTGCGCCAAGTGGGATATTGCCAATGGTGAGTTGAATAATATAGAGAAATAGACTGGCGAACCTGAAGCTGACCAATACAAATAGACGGTGACTCTTGTCTGTCGATGATAAATGAATTCCTTATCACCGCTGAACAATTTTATTCATGGAACCCAGCTGTTTCATCAGACTGCAGTTCAGGGTTTTGGAAAGAGTAAGGCTCCAAGCACAGCAATACAGAAACCAAAGCAACTCTAACCACTTTCTCTACTGCAGTTATGCTTATTGCGTCGGACTCACCACAACCTCCGTTACAACGCAAACCTCAAGCACCCCGCCACCAACGACAGTAACTCCAGTTCCGGCCCCAGGCCCCACCCAAGCCAACAGCATCCCCAGCAACTGCAATAAATACGCCATGGCACCGGCAGGATCTTGGTGTGCCAAGTTTGCGGAAGATGAGGGTATATCATTAGCAAACTTGTATGCATGGAATGCCGTCCTTGGACCCAACGGCGAGAATTGTGGGGGGAGTTTCTGGGCAAATACTTACTACTGTACTGGCGTATCTTCGTGATTGGCTGCTTAAGAAAAGGGCTCATGTGTCATCTGAACTGTATTATCTGAAAAAAACGTATATAATGCTTTGTAATTTATGACCAAAATGTATGGCTTTAGTTAAGCTTATTTGTGAAAATTACATAAACAACAACGAAAGATTCACTTTATCTTTCATCCGGAAATCACTCAATAACCCATAAGACAGCAACCTCTTCATGCACATGAGCAGCTCTTTATATATAATATCTATTTCCGTTAAAAAAAATTAAGTTGATGCTCTACCTTTAGAATTGTAGTTACAGGTTCCTAAAGAAACTGGGAGACTGCCAACTTTCGCAAATCACATGATTGTTTGCCACTGAAAACTCTTGGCGGGGCTGACTGGTATTTAATCAACCTGCAATCCCTCATCATTTCTCGCTTCTCCTTCTTCTCATACCAGGAACTTCCACAACACACAAGTATACTCAATCTCTAATTTCGCAGTATTTCACTGACGAACATCCTGAGGGTCAATCACTGTCCAAATACCTTGTAATACGTCAGGTCAGACAGGTCAGATTAATTCACCCATCATGGAACAATCAGTCGGCGGAGGACCTCCTAGAATGGCAAAGTCAGTTGGCGGAAAAGGTCCAAGAGGCATATCTACCCGATCTGTTACTATTGCGGACCATAACTCTGCCGAGTTCATTTCCGTGTTCAGCGTCTTCGGGGACGACCCTCCACTCCCTCCTCTGTTCTCCTTCCAGATCTACGTGACATTTCCTATTGGAACCGACAGCAACCAACGAGAGCAGCTCAGCGTCAGCCTTTATGAGAGTACTGCCTTGAAAAGAAGCAAGCCCTCGTTTCCGTTCTGGCGATTAGATGTGCACTTCATTCCCAACGCCACGAAAGATGCTTGTCTTTCTTACTATCGCGAGGACAAGCAAGCGAGAAAAGATAAGCCTCTCCGAGTTATGTCGGGCTACAAGGATGAATCAACACCAACTGGGGGCGTGCTCATCCTTCTAGATCATGAAGAATGGGAAGAGAAGGGCGTGGGAGTTGTGTATTTTGACCTTGACAAGGACTTCCTCGAGGCTGACAGGGCTCCTGGAGAACCTGAGCCGAAACTCGAATTGCACTGGGATGCGGTACCGGTATGCAGCCCCAAAGAAGGTTGGAGCCCGCCAAATCTTTATCCTGTGAACGAACGCTTTTGGGATCTCTATTGCAGGGGCCCTGGAGAGTACTTACAGGAGAAGCTAGAGGAGGCTCGGAATGAGGGCAAGACTGAATGGTGATTGCTTGAAGGGAGAATAGGAAGATGAGACTAGGGAGCGCGGGCTACAGGGTGCTCGACAAGAGGTACAGTACCTTGTGGGTCAGGACTCGCGGGGAGTCGAATAATCATTTGACGTAAACATAGGTTAATATCAGAGTAAGGAAGGCCTAGGCTTCACCTCTTGGGGATAACAAATCGCGAATAGAAAAATAAAATATTGTTACAACGAACACTGCTCCAGGAACATTGTGTATCTCTTCTTGGTCAGCCTGCGAAAAGAATTAGGAACGCATGTCACTTTGTATCACGCAGAAATGCAATACTTCAAAAGCGGCCAGTCTGAGTTATCGAAAGCCAACGTGCCCGCAGCTGTAAGGCTAATGCCCTCAATTTAAGAGTTCAGAAACCGGCCGCTATATATAAATAGTACGTCCTAGAGGGGTCATATCTAGCTCTCTACCACTTCCTTAAACTGGTTCAAGTGATTATATCCAATTAGAGTGATCGGGTCTGTGTACCAGATACCCGAGCCAGCCTTTCTAGGTTGGCGAGAACATAATAGTCGGAAATGTCTCGGCGGTATTACGTGGATGGGTTCCAGCTGTCACGAATCCAAACGCAGACGCCTTGATGGCTAGTTTCATGGTTCTATTACGAGGATACTAAGCTAAAGAGAGAAAGGAAAGAAAGATGTTGCTGAGCGTGGTAGTTTCCTTTAAATAAGGAAACGCATCACTTCACTAATACTCTGGCTTGATTTAACCGAACTAATTGTAAATAGCGCGACCTTAGCTTGGCACGAGTAGTGGTTATGTGACTAGTTGCAACAAATACACTATTTTTTAGCAAGCTTGTTTTCGAGCTTAAAATACAGCTGTGAAAAAACGCAACTATCCATAAACAACATTTTGAACTGTTTTGACTAAATGTAGAAAAAGCAGCTTATTGTAGTCACGGTTAGCACGTGACCACTTCGCGTGTGTGGGCTAATTGGGACTAGAGGCCCGTAACCTGAGAACTTGACCTAGCCGACAGCCCCCCGAGTTTTACTTTTTCTCCTTAGTTTAGTATTTTCGTATTGAAGCACTTACAAACCGCTTTTCCAGGCTTATAGGACCGTATTCGTGACAGGGCAGGGGTTTGGCCAGCTTAGCGATGGAGTAAGTTACTACGTAATCATTTACCAAGTTACTCGATCCACGTGATAACGCTCCGTCAGCAACAAGGCTGCCCGAGACTGCGTCCATTTGATATCCGACGGGTTTCAGCATCAATAATGCAACATAAGGCATTGCATCTTCCCCACGACTGCTTTGCTGATTCTGAGGTAGCTACTTAAAATCCGCATTATTTTGACCAGTTGGAGACGCAGCACGTGTGAGACCCTGGCGCTAAAGCTATCGTCTTGTTGGAGGCCCAGGAGGGCTTGTATGCAGGCGGCCAGGTGGCGAACGAATACAAAACACCAACACCTCAGAGTTGGTTCATCAAAGTCATCGTATCTTTCCCTTATTAAAAATTAAAATTGAAAACATTTCTTGACCAGACCTACCTACTCTCAAGTCGCAAAGTCCGGTCGCAGCTCATTTCTACTTACAACTTCTCTGCGGGGACTTCACCGGAACTGCAGCTTTGCCTGGACATTTACAACACCTGAATCCCTCTTTCAACTTCGACTGCATCTTGCTTTCCGTCCTCAGATAAAATAAGCAGTATTTCCTCCAAAAGTTTGCTTAACCTTCGCAATAACCCAAACTTGACTCTCAAAAAATGGCAAAATCATCAGCTGCAGCTCAAGAAAAGTCGCAATATCATCACTTTATCCCACGCTTCATTTTACGAAATTACTCACATCCAGGTGAACCAACAACTGATTCCCGAAATTCCAAAAATCGAGTCAAACAGCGAGGCAATCGCAAGAATGGGCCACGCGCAAGAGAGCCGGTGCTTTATGGTATCAACCTCAGTGGCGAAGAGCCCACAATAACAGAGACAACAGTGGCGAAGACTTTCGGGATGATGGATATGTACTGCGGTCTCGACATGTCCGCGAAACGGCACCAAGTCGAAGAACAATTATCCGTGCTTGAATCTCGGGCTGGCGAAATAATCAGCACGATTCGGAAGGCATTCGAGGCAGGAAAGGATGATGTTTGGATGACAAGAACTCAGCGAGATACCTTGAGAAAATTCCTATTCATTATGAAGTACCGGGGTAGCAGATTTCACAGGCGCTATTTCCACGAAAATGCCGAAGACTATAACGAAGATGATAGAGAAAGGATGTTGAAATATATGAAGGAGAAAGGCATAGAGAAACCTATTGACGTATGGTTGGACAATATCAAGGCTATTCTCGACTTGAAGATGGATTATCAAATGGGATGGATGGACAAGTTGAGAAAGCGAATCTATCCTGACGATGCGGAATGGTGCATCAACAATATCCAGGGATTTTACATGGCTATCGTTACTCCAAACAACAAGGAAGAGGAATTCCTACTCACGCAGAATGCCTACAGTATCTTTGAAGGTGCATCAACCCTGAAACCTAGTCCCGTAACTGGCAAATTGGAAGTCTCGGCCTACACAGAATTCCACCTCTTTGCTCCTATAGCACCAAGACTGTTGATTGTGCTTCGGTCATTCATCCTTCCCGTACCCGAGCAGGATTGTGCCAACACCCTTGAAACTAGAGAGCTATTCCTCAAAGCTGTTACAGCTCCACATGTCAATCCCGAAGAAGCAGGGATGTTTCTCAGAGACCTTCCTATCACCAAAGCACTCAACTCGTATTCAAAACTGGTCGCTGGTAAACTTGTTCCCATTAATGGCGGTCCGACAGGGATGCATGATAGGTTTTGTTTCCGCTTTTTTCCAATATCGGAGGTCCACGTCCAGAAAATCAACAAAGTTATGCTGGATGAGAGTCATGCGATTGACTTGATTGTTTTTAGTAACAAGGCTGCGACTGTGAAGACGCTTGGGAAATACCTAGCGGGCCAGAGCGTGCTTCCCTCTGAAATCAGCCGTGTTCGAGCTATCATGAAACTGCAACAGGCAGGGAAGCTTTTGGCTGCAACTTTGCCAGCGAGTCAAACCCCAGATCTGCCGCAAGATATATTGAGGGAAGAGAATATACCTAAAGATAAAGTACATGCTTTATTTCTCGAAAACGAAAAGGCAAAGAATCTCTATTCCAAACTCAGTAAGTGTTGGCCTCCGAATGGCCCTTTTCTCCTGCTTAACAATCTCTAGGTGGAAAACAGCTTGACGAAAAAGACTTCGATCAAGCTCGCGGGTTACTCTATATGCGCATCAAGACAGACACTATCACCCGCGGCCTCTCTGAATCAAAGAGGGAAGAATCACGCAAGGAGTTCCTAAGAGAATTCGTATACGGTGACAAGTTTCCCGCGCAAGTCATCTGGATCTATGTCAAACGTATACGTTTTATGAAACATGGTGGAACTATGATCAACGCCCAAAACATGTTGGAAGACAGTGTTCTATCAGGAAAGTACTTGTATGGGACAGAGGATATCATTGCTGCTTGTAGGTGTCATTCTTCTCGCCTTCGCATATTTGTGAGTTGCTTAAATCGAGAACAGCCAGAGATTCAATTCGGAAGGAAGATTTCAGCCGCTTGATGTTTCATGCTGCTGCAAATGGCTCTTTGATAGCAAAGCCATTATGGGGTCTTGTCAGCGAGCTAACTCTAGATGATAACGGAATGAGACGTTTGCATGAGGAGAAAGAGCTGGTTCTAGGCGATCAAGGTAAGAAAGCATCCAGACTATTCATTTATTCCTCAATATATCAAGTTGCGCTAACATTTTTTGGATTTTAGGAAGCATTTGCGACTGCGGTACGACCTTTTTTTTTTTTACCACAAAACCTTCTCACACACATAAAACTAACACACTCACAGGAATTCTAAGACTTGAGGAAGCTGCAAAAGCGGCACGACGTAAAATTATCAAAAATAACCTACAGGCAGTACCCAGGTCACCGCTAGACAATATATTCACAGAAGATGAGAAGATTGAGCTCATTACCCGTGAGTTTGTGCAAGGTTACAAAGCCGAGGGTATAGGAGAGAAGCTTGTGGAGAGTGCCGAGTTGGAAAGGGCCTTGTTTGATGTTGTATATCCGTTGTTTGGCTCTCGACAAAAAGGCGTAGAGAATGAAAGAGAAGAGGTTGAAGACAGCGAAGGGGACTCGGGCTGCCTGGTGCAGTGATACACAAATATCCGGCTAGTGGTGGCGGCGTTAATTCGTAACTTTCTGCTTGTGGCGAGAAATTCTGTGACAAGGGACCAGATTTGATGACCTTGGAATCTCTAATCGTGGGCCACCTGTTAGCTTTCGATCTTCGACAGCGGTCATCAACGGACCCCTCCTGATTTTGGACGTTTCTATATGCTCTGCTTTAATGTTTTTGCCACAATCATAGTATTTTGTTTTCTGCCGTGTCTTCTCAATTACATTAGCGTGACTGTGAATATAATATTGCATAAGCACGCTGCCCTGTCAATCATCGCTGAGGCACTTGGCGTTTGCATACTTCTCCCCCTTTTCCCGGATAAACCCGGCATGCAGGTTCCTATATGCTCCGAATCTTCAAAGATTTAAGCTATATTCTATTTTAATAGAACCTTTATATTATAGCTCCGAATCCTAGAAACACGCCAATAGTTGTAATAGAGCAGGCGGGAATAGCTAAAGCGGCTTTCAACACCATGGATAGGATGATAGGTAGTATAATAACACTAGGCGGGTTTTTTTTAAATTGAAGGCTGAATTCTTATAGAGAAATAGTTGGAAAACAAAAAAAACCAAGTATAACTTTGTATATTTACGAGGTAGAGATTTCAGACTATTCGGCACGTAAGGACGGACGTTAGCTCTGATCCTTTCTCTGGAAGCTAATAGGTTTGGGATGCTTGATATATGATTGCATAACTATAGCTTGGGGGCCACTTATTTAGGGGTAGCTTAGCGCAGTTTTCAACTACGTCTGTAGTGCAAACACAAGATTATACATACTGGAGCGCAGATTAAAAGTTATGACTATTAAAGACATCCGAATTGGTGAAAAGATTACGGTAACGTACAAAGATAAAAACCAACACTGTCTTTATAGCAATTGCGGGCACAATGTACAAAATAGCCGAGCTCAAAACGATTGTAATTGTCACGTCCCTCCTCTAGAGCACACGTGATCTATACTAGCCGAGCTTTCAGAGCCCCTCGTGTATATATAGCCTGCTCTCCTTGAGCTGCTTTTCCTTCCTTAGCTTTAGATTCTCTCGTATTATACCACCGATGCCCACTGTATCTGTAGATCCACAGCGCGTGTCGTGACACGAAGTAGCGCGCAGCAGAAAAGCAGTTGACAAATCGGCAGGTTTCGAGTATGAATGAATAATGTTCTCTGTATTTAAGCAACCAACTCAAAGATAAGTAAGTTCTAAATTCCTTTCGTATAGGTAGATATTAGGCACTTACGCCTCGTTATCACATATGATTCGGGCGACGACTTAGGTTGGTACCGTGTCTTAAGCCTGTGAAAACGTTTTGCGAACTATGATGAAGGTGACGGTAGATACTACAAAATCCGAAACCCTGGGAAAGGTATCCATCAGGATAAAAAGCAAGGAAGGTAGCTTATCGCTTGGCGTGGTGTGAGGGGGACCAAACTTGAACACTTCTTCAAATTATTGGCACTGATAAATAGTTGGAATTACTGACGAGAAGAAAGTGCAGACGTGTTCACAGACGAAACTAACCTACGAAGGCGGGGTGTTGCATTCGCTATGCTTGCGATTTCGAAATCTGGAAATGAGAGCAAGGGGGGAAGAGACAAGCGCAGGGCCGACGCTGAGTTGATTCTTCTTCTACCCGAGTATGTCATGATTCTAACGCTCTAGGTGCGGAAATCTAAATCCTCTTTCAGAAAGAAATGCGTCAAACTATCTTGATGGTATACATCCCCAACCCACCCTCCCAATCCCAATTCCTCTCTCCAGCATTCCAAGCCCCCCTCGTCCTCCAATCCGTCTTCTCATATTCATTCCTACCCATGCAGAAATAGCCTACTCGCGCGAATTTATCAAGGCCGGTTGCGGAATCTCTGCCTTTACGGACCAGGACGAGACCACGAGGCGTCCTGGTCCAAGTGACCTCCAAGAAGAAGAATTCCGCCGCCTGCGTACTCGAACTCGCACCATTCCTAGGCGGTAGAGGAGGAGGCATTGACACCCCTTTCCTCGGGGCACCTTTCGGATTCCGTGGTTCCATCTCAGGCAGGATATCCCGATCCCTCAACATCTTCCGCAGAACCTTCTCTTTTTCCCCAATCCCGAGCTGCGAATTGAACGCTGCCATCTCCTCCCCCTTCTGTGCTTCTAGCAATGGTCCCAGTGCTTCTCTTCCGAGGGGGCTGGCGTCGGGGATTATGTAATCCCAGAAGATGTGTGGTCGGGTGTTTTGAGGTACGAGGACGTAGAAGGAGAGGATTTCGTCGCGGGAGAGGGGCTGTAGGGGGCCCGTAAGGGTTATTGAACCGGAGGTGACGGCGGAGAAGGGTGTTAGTGCGTGGAGGGGCGTTGTTTCAGCGGAGTGGATTTCAAGGAGGCTTGCGTGCGGGCCATCCCATTCGTGAGAGGCGAAGATTATTCCTGTGTCTACGGAAGCGAATGACCAAGTTGGAGCGATATATTCCTCATTCTTCGGAGGAGAACAAGAATTCTTCACACCCGACTGACCCTGCTGTACCTGCCTATTCGGCCTCTTCTGGAAATGCTCCGCAGAAACAGATTTCGTGTATTTCGTAGCCAGGTCTAAGATCTGCTCCATGGTCAGACGCTGAAGGTGTTCGCGTCCGCGCCTATGCTCCTGCTCTTGCTCGTCTGCAGTCGTGTTCTTGAATGTATTCATCGGTCCCTCGGCTGGTTTGTCTGGTGTGCAATGCCAAAGGAGAGACCAGGGCAAGCTGCTCTTCCATAGACCAGCTAGGTACTGATCCCCGTACATGCGACCGTACTCTGATGCTATGGCGGATAAGGCTGGCAGGCGGTCAGAATTGAATGTTATCTCGCGCCTGCTATAATGCGCTGCTATTACCATCCAGTTCTCTAGCCAGGAAGGGAAAGTCGTGTCGTGTGCTGGGATTTTCAAGCGTTCGTTAAAAAGCGCGGTCATGGCTTTGAAGGGCTCTAGGAAGAACTTCTCGCGTTCTTGATACTGCGGCATTCGGACTCTCTTAACTAAGTCGGTTTTTCCTGGTTTTACTATTTGCTCTTCCACAGCTTGCGTTTTCATAGAGCTTAAACAGCGCCATTGGACGGGTCCTGAGCCGAAGACGAGGAGTCTTGGTGCTAGCCATGCTTCTTGAAAAGTCCAGGCGCGGGATTCGATGATTTCATCTTCGAAGTCTTTGATTTGGAAACCGCGCGTGTCGTCCGCGGACAGGAAGATCTCGCTTGCTCGTTCGCCGTCTGGTTGGAGAACATCCCAGATGAGGGGGAGGCAGAAAAGGGCTTTTATCCTCGCCTCGATCTCGGGTCTGTCGTGAAGGAAGCCTTGGTGGCAGGTTTCCGCTATGGCAGCTGAGATTGTGATTATTGCGTTCTTGTAGATGTGTGGCATCTGTGCTAGTTCTTTGGCTTTATCGTCTGGGGAATCCTGGATTATGCAGAGGGCGTCGATCCAGAGGTATTGTAGGCCCAGTTGGCGGGTTACTAGGATTGAGTGTCGCAATGTCAGTGGGAGTTCTTGTACTGCGATACCCACCTTGAGTTTGGCCATTGTCGCGTTGGTTAGGAGGACTTCTTGGGGTTTGGGACCCCAGCAGTAACTTAAGGCGGCGTAGACTGCTTTCGTTGAAGCTGTGAAGTCTCCTGTCTCGATGATTTTTATGGTTTCAACAATTGGGGTGTTGGTGCTCCGACCAATGTCAAGGACTCTGGTCGGGAGGGCCTTGAACTCCATCCTTGGACAGCCTTCGTGCTCAATAAGACACTGGTTTGACCAGTTCCTGATCTCGTCGAAAACCTTATCCGAGAGGATTTCTGGATCTGCCATCCTTTGCTGGACATACTGCTCTGTTGGACCACCTAAGTTATGAGATCAGCTTGATTACAGGAAGCCCAACTTCAAAGACGGAACCACTCCTTCACAAGACATCCTTCTCATGAAGCTGGCAAAACCAGTAGAAAAAGCAGAATTTGACAAACCATTCGTGCAAAACGCCATATGAAATGTATACTCCCTCGTCTGCTCCCAACCTTTGTACTTCGCGTAGCGGCTTGGGTCTGCAGCGACGTACTCTGTACGATGAGCTGGATCCTTCCACAAATCGCGTTTTTGGCTGATCCGGAGACCTAGACGTTTGAGGTATTTGCTCCCGCGTTCTTCGGGTTCGATGAACATTGAGAAAGTGGCTTCGTCGATGTATGTCTGTCTGAGATTAGCATTGAAGAAGGAAGGGAATGAATTAGGTTAAGAAGTACTAGCAAGGTGCAAACTAAAAAAAAAAGGAATTTTCCGACCGCAATTTGGGGACATCTACAACCAAGTATGAGAATCTCAACCTCCTAGATCAAGCAAGGCTACTTAGCCTCCTTCTCTCTTTTCGCTCCCCCTCCACAAACCCAAAGAAACACCTTCAACATCCCCATCCCCAACCTCACCAACTCCCCCAAAACAAAAACTAAAGAAATAAACCTACAGCACCCCCCTCGATCTTAATAATATGTGCCGTAATGCTCGCGCACAAAGGACAAGCGCCCTGCTCCAACCCCGTCGCCTCATCCGTCAATTTAATGCTGAAAGTGACTAGCTCGCGCCACGTGCAAAGGACTATGCTCTCGCCGGCGCACATGCGCTGGATATTACGCTCCGTGATGGACCAGCAGATGGGACATTCCGTGTTGCTGGCGCCTTCGGTTAAGGGGTGGAGTGGCATATTGAGGGGCGGCTTGCTAGGCCCCCTTTTTGGGTTGTTTTGATTTGAACAGAAGAGGAACAGAGTTATGAACCGTCGAGAGAAAAACAGATGAGGAATAGGATTCACTTCTATGAAGGAGAATAAAAAATGTATATATATTGTTATAGGGGAAGAGGGGTTAGGTTCAGCTTGAATTCGGGAGTTCTAGACTTGTCGATTTGCGCCCCAATTGCACGGTGACGGGTCAGGGAGTCCCTATTTTCAGGGGTCTGCTAACCAGTTTTCGACTAACCGCGCACCCTCTGCGCTCTATCCCACGCACCATGTCAGGCTCCGCACACCACCCATTGGCCAATCGCTGTCATCCTTCCACCCTTCTTGACCCATCTGGCAGCTGTCTCGAAGTTTCGTACTATTATGTACTAGCGTTGACACGATGTAAATTGCGCAATTGTGTTGCGCACTAGCTCAAACCAGCTACGAATGATCGCTGGATCTTCGCATTTAGCTTTCTGATAGTCATATTTCTTCTGGAAACGTTTTCGAAGCTCTGGGTGGAGATTGACAAAGTTGGGAACCCAGCGTGGTCCAACGTATACCTGGACGCGTGTTTCGAGGATTCGATTAGCCATATCTTCCACATTACACACTCGGAGAGGAAATATTTTGGCACATAAGTCGAGAATATATTGAACAAGAACACTTTCTTGTCAAATTTCGTGAATTGGCTGGCATATCGCGTCGTGGTTGAACACCGCGTTTTCGGCGACACAGCTTTTGGTACTCAATAGGATAGATCTTTCCTGCGGTTCGAGCACGTAACTTTGAGCCACGTTGCATAGCCTGAAATGCCAATACGATTTAATTTCATACCTTGTTTGAGGCATGTTGTGTTGTAATAAAAAAAAGTGTTTGATAGAAAAGATGCAGGTAGCGTGGTGGGGAGTGTTTAGAGCATTGTTTGACACAAACAACAAATATGGCTTCATTGTATGGCAACGACCCGTTCTTCGCCATTTCTCCAGGGCCTGGGTTGCTGCCCACTATGGATATAATAATCGAAATATCCCACCCTTTCGAATTGGTTCTCTAGCCCTATCTGTGACAGTACGAGCCCAAATCCCCACGTCCTTTGACCAAGAAGGAGGAAATACAAAGTTTCAAACGGGGCAAGCGTAATGTCCGGAATGAACTCCACTGGGTCGCAACCTTTCCATTGAGCCGTATAAAGGTTACCTTCTTGACCCCGGGGTTCCCAAACCTCCACCTGGATCAAAGTGCCTTTCAGGTGTAACGCAGCTTTTTCTACCTCTCCAAATATATTTTTCCGTTCCGGGATTGTAGAAATTTCCAAATTAATCCCCTCAACTGTGCAACCTGCCGCAATTCCGTTTTCGAAGCATACTGGGCCATCTATTGACATCCATGACCAAGTCGGCACAGTACGATCCTTGGGGCGCGGGAAAGCGCGACCATCTTTATATCTATGCCACAGTAGATCTTCTTTCGGCCATCGCTGCCACAAACCATATATGTAAGGCGAATTGACGAATCCATGAAAAGCCTTCGCCATGCCGGCTATTGCGGCAATTCGATCAGAAGAAACTGACAGGCTGCGACTGGTGAAATCACAGACCAATTTTCGCCAATTGTCATGAAGAGGATGGTATTCATCATTTCGAGCGTATTTGCCGGTCAGAGTTTGGTACAGGAAGCGTTTGCAAAGCGCGCCTGTAAACAACAATGATAACCAATACGGATTATGAGTTTCGGAAATGAGTTCGCTGTCTTCGGACTCGCAGCATTCCCAGTAAAGAAACTCTCCACCGAGATAAGCGTTTCTTCGAGAGAGTATTCGCTCCTGGAGGACCCACGCTCTTGAAACGACCGGAAATAACAACTCGGCGCCCTTGTACGGTCGCGGATCTCTATACGCAACAGCTGCACACGACATACCCCTGCTGTAGAGCAAACTGCAATGGAAAACTGAGAGGGGATTTCTTTTGGAGCAGAGCCGGTCCGAACTGAGTAACCCCCCACAAATCAGATTCAAGTGGGCATTTGCATAGACTCTTGCCATACGGTTGGATTCAACGGCCCAGTCGTCCCCTGAGTCTTGAATGACACAGAGTGAATCGATCCAGAGATAATTGACATTCAGCGCTTTTGCCACGGCCATCGCATCCCTGAACTTTGGGGTCAATTCGGCACTCGGGATCTCCAAGAACCAGGTATCATGGTTGCCTGAGAGTAGCTTTGAGATACTAGTGTCGCCCCAAGAGTGGCTAAGAGTGATATACTCGCAACTAGGTATGCTTGTCCCGTAGGCGAGTCTAGGGCGATTGACATCAGATACGTCGATCACTCGCGTCGGCATTTCTGCTGTTCGGAGAATGCCGTCGGAGTGGGAGTTGCAGATTCTGTGTTGGCTTTGACAATGCTGGAGATGGGTTCTAATGATCGCAGCTAACGCTTCCGTGGTCATCTTACAATATGCCTTGCTTTGTAAGGAGCGGGGGTCAACGCCTAGAGCAAGTCATTAATAATCAAGATATGTTCATTGCAGCGTAGCCAGCTTACGATATCGGGCAGGTGAAATGTAGACCTCGCTATTGTAACCAATGCTATGGGAGTCGCCGAAAAATCTCAAATCTGCCGCCATAGCCTCACATCCAAACAACGATACTTTGCAGAATCCGACGTAAAGCTGTTCGTTCAGACGCGTATTGGCTACGTTAGAACCATATTTTCTCTTCAATTCATCCCACAGAATTGTGCAGAAGTGGCATCCTTCAAGCGAAGATGATTCAAGAGACTGAACATTGTGGAATTGCCACCACTCTCCTTTCGTGGTTTCCCATACACGGCGGGCATTCTTTACCGGCTGCTTAATCGAGTGAAGCGAGAACATCGATTCCAGACAAGGCGATGATTCGCAAATGGCACTGCAGAGGTTGCAGACACGATGAAGCTCTGCCGTTTCTTCGGATTCCATTTCGGGTTGCATAATTTGGTCACATCGATTTCAGCCAAAAGAAAACTGCGTCCAGCAGGGACCTCGCTCTTGATCTCGACAAGAGCGGCTACACATGAGCTGTGGTTGGCAGAAGGAGGGATCTGGTTTCTAGGCTGGGGCTGGAGTACACTGGTCTCTGAGTCTGCCAAAATCTGGAGAAGGACTGTGCTGTGAGAATTAAGTCGAATGCAAAAACCGGAAACCGATTCTGCTGGCGACTGTATTAAATCATGCGGCTGAGAGTATTGCCACAAGGGTGTTAGAAATAGGATCTATTGGCTAGAAAATCAATCAGAGGATCTGCGGGAGTTTCACAACAATAGAATACAGGCCTATTAGGAGCGTTACAGTTATTGTATTCTCTATGGTTATAGGCCATAATATAAGGTACGAGGTTTTCTAGCTCCTTGGCCTACTTACGTAAGCCGATTCCCGACAACGTGGTCTTCAATACCCAGCCTCTATGCCACCGTGGATCATTTTTCTGCACTAAAACCCAACCTTAAATAAGCAAGAAATTGCATGGAGGCTCCATACTAATACAAAAATCGGAAGTAGCATATGTTAGTGCAAAAACAGAAGATGATTAGTATATTTCTAGCTGTTGTTCGGCACGTCCCTCATGTATCATCTCTCCATCCATCATGCCGTGAAAGTAACTCTCGCCAACAAGTTGCCACTTGTCCCCGCACGAAGCGTTTGCGGCGTCGTCCATGCCACCCTGGCATCGTAATAAGAAAGGTACCTGAGTGCCGGGAATGATAAACACTACGTCGCCGACCTCGGAGTATGGAGGTACCATCCCCATATACCCACGCCTAGTAATAGCAAACCTGCGCTCTCGCGTGTGCGGTCCCGACACGTTGGCAAACTTACCGCCGTCCAGTGCATATCTTGAAACAGAACTGTCAAGTATCTCCCGCGCTTCAGGGCTTACGTTAGGGTTCTGCGGGTTCATATCTGCTCCGTACTCGGACAATGTCGCGACAAGCCGCTCCATTGCTTGATAGTACGCGAAGAAAGTCGCCTCGGCAGGTCGAGTACCGGTTGGTGTTCTATCGCCAATGAGCGTCCTCCAAAAAGCTTCAGCCAGAAGGATTCCCGTAGGATAAGGCTGGCTCCTTGCCCTCCCCAAAGCCATATCTCGAGTCTCTGCATAGTTTAAGAAGCTTCCAGGGAACAAGGAAGTCTTGGGAACGCCGTTTTCTGACACTCCGAAGAATCGAGGACCTACTTCGTGGATATGATCCACTCTGATGCCATTAACAGTGAGCGTGAGGCCGTCAGGTCCTAGCAGCATATCCGGCTGTTCATTGATAGTACCCGAGGAGCGATACGGTGACGCTGTGGGGTGACGCCAGTACATTCCAGCCAATCTTCGGCTACTCCAATCTGGAACCCAGGATGTCTGAAGCTCACAATTACGATAAAAGCCAATACCCGCGAGATGAAGTATGCGTGAAGGATATTCTTGTCTTAGCAGATATTCGGCTGTCTTTAAGAATGGGCGCTCGATTGCGGAGTTGTAATCCGGCATGATATCGTCATAATCTGCCGCCGCACTGATTCCTTGTACAGCAAATACATTGTCTCGAGGGTCTGTGGCAATGGAGTTAATGCTGGCGATCAAAAGGTCGAAGAGTTTCATTGACTGATTGCGCTGAATGCCCTCCCTAACGCTCCCCAAGGTCGTTATCTGCAAGCCTGCGTCCATAGGGGGTGGGATGAAGCTCCGCCAATATATCTTCGATATATGCCATACAGTGTTCGGATCATGGTGGAAAAGAGCTTGCATTATTGACGAAAAGTAGTCCCATGTAATAATTTCTCCTCCATACGATACAATAACTCTTTTAGAAACTGCGATCTCTTGAATGATCCAGCATCTTGCCCAATAGTCATGTTTGATAAGATTGGTTAGGGCAGGCCATGCAGGCGATTCAATATTCAATTCCATTAAGGAGAGTGATGCTCGTTTGCCAGGATCATCGAAATCCATCCGTCGACGAAGGTGCGCGAGAAATCCTATGGCATCATTAGCATCCGGGGCATGACCAAGCCATACAATGGTGTGGTATGAGGAACTGTATATATTCCTCATCAATTGGACTTGAGAACTTTTTTCGTTATCATCGCCTTGATTTATACAGATGGAGTCTATCCATATGAACCTCGTCACTAGAGAAGATGCTCTATCGTGCACTATCTCGTAGACTCTTTCGGAAACGTCTAAACACCTCCCATTCAGGATGAGTGCCTTCAAAGTTCGTCGAGCACCCCAAGTGTAGGAAATTGTTTCAAATTCTGGTGCCTTATCCAGGCGTACGTGTACCAGCTCGCAACTAACCGGGCTCAATAGCGTCCACTTAGAGAGCCTCAGGAGACGGATCTCTCCATTTTCAAGGGCAGAGTACTTGTACTTCTTTAGTTCTGTCACAATGCTTGCGGTCCTCCTCTCTCTGTACGCGACCAGAGACGCCATGCACTTGAGATAAAAGCCAAGACAAAAGCGTACGGCGGCGGTAAAGAATTGCCAGAGTTTGCGGAGGCAGGTAAGGATTTTCGGTCTGGCAAAATTCCAGGCCGTCGCCGCTCCAGCGTTGAAAGTCTCCCGTGGATTGTCGATTAGACAAAACCACAGGATTCCAGTCAGACCGATGAGCTGTAAAGCGGGATACACGGCCAAAAGCGTCCTTACGCAGAAACCCCACACGACACTAATGTTGCGGAATACCAAGGACATGAAAACGTAAGATACCAAGTCGGATGCATTGATGTAAAATTGAGTGATTAGATCGTCATCAGCATCATCACGGCTGATAAGCCGTCGGAGTATAACGGCAGCCTTTCGCCACGATGACTGTCCAAATAAGAAGAGGTACAAATGACAAACAACGAAGACTATCCAAGCTGGAATGTAGCATCCATACAATCCTAGCTTGGACAAGAACCAAGCACAGACTTTGGCTATGATTGTGTCTCGCAACGCAAAGAAAGTTGCTTTAAAGCCGAGCAATAGGAAGACGACCAAGACTCGTACAGGGGCAGGAAGTTGTGTGATAAATGTACTGGCCGCTTCTTGACCAAGTTCGCTACTGTTCGGGGGCGCCATGATTTCCTTTCAGTAACAACGTCGATACTAAGTTAATGTTTTTGTTAGCAGAGAGGTTCAACTCCGACGTATCATGAAGGTGTCTCGTTCTGGGGTGACAGCGCGATATGACCAGAAATTGGAGAAAATTGGAGGCATACGATGCTGCCGTTCGGAGTACGAGTGGGGAGGTTGTGGGTGTGGTGGTAACCTCAGCCGCTGGCCAAGTCAAGTGGCGTAATTAGCCCGATACGTGAGGACTATATATAGCATGTAGAGCCAGCACCGTAAACACAAGCTAGATACTCTCGAAATGTGCCACGGAGCAGCTCGGTTTTAGTTCATGAGAGCTAGAGTAACGCATGCGGCACTTGCGTGTATTCTTACTTGTAGAACTAGAGATCAAAGCCAGGTAGGCTCTTGTAGGAGAGTGGGTCGCGCACTCATGGGCACGTGCGGACCCACACCTCCGTGACAAAATCTCGACTTGCTCTCGCTTGATCGGCCCGAGGTCCACCTTTCCCATCGCTCCTCCCTATATTTTACTAGCTCTCAAGCAATTCTAGTTCTCCACTAACTACACTCCACAGAGACTAATTACACACCTTGCAAAATATCACGCGTTTTCAAAAATTTGTTCTGGGCTGTTGGTTCGTTCCCTAGTACAAGTGGTGGATTAGCACAAGTAATCGGCTAGTACCAGCGATGGTATGGCACAAATAACAGGCTAGCATAAGTGAAGTGGTCATCGCCATCAGAATAATACACCCTAAATTAGTGAGCGGTACTAGCGATCACTTGTACTAGCGTATCACTTGTGCTAGCTTACTAGTGCTATCCCACTATTTAGATAAGTTAGCATCGGATTGCTATAGGTGGCACCAGGCCGTCACCCTTACATAATGGTATTTTTATTCCACGTGACTCCTTGACGGCTCAGCGTATTCAGAGCTGGAATTGTACTAATGACGTAGCTTTCAAGAGGGGCCAAGCGCCAGCGCAATGGATGCACCAGCGTAAGGAAGCCAAATTTTGCTACATTTATAGGCGTATCGCAATAGGTGCGCTAGTGAAAGGCCGAATTGGGCTCCCTTACGCTGGCGCATCCGTTACGATAGCGCTTGACGAACGCCGGTACATCCATGTGGATAATTCGTTCAGTTCCCAAGTTTAGCTTTTCAGGTGCATAATAGTTATACAACAACTTCTTGTACAACCACTTGTTATATAATAACTTATTGCACAACCACTTGTTACACCACTACTTGTATAATAACTTGTTTTACAATTTATGGTATTACATTTGTTGATCGTACATCTCTGAAGTAGAATCTTAAGAAAACCTATTTATAACATAAGCGAGGCTAGTAGTTTTTGGTTCAGTGTAAAATTTCAACTTGCTTTAAGTCATATTAGGCCGAATTCATGTACTTCAAGCCAAAGTAGTATGTTGGCGTCTAATACTTTGGACGCAATTACTTCGAGGTGCTCAATGTCAAACCGATGTACATGCAGTTGTGGTACTCCGAATCTAAAAATAGTTTCGGGGTGGCCTACCTAGAGAACTGAATCTTTATAATTAACAGTATTTTTAGCATTTGTAGTACAGTCAAACCTGGTTATATCGGAACTCCTTATATCGGAAACCTCTTTTTATCGGAAGGATGTCTGGAACAATTGATTATCAGCTGGGTATATAGAGCCTGGATACATCGGAAACCTCCTTATATCGGAAGTTAGCCTGGAACCGAGCGTTCCGATATAACCAGGTTTGACTGTACTACAACTGCGAGTAGATCTGATTGAAAGACTGCACCTCGAAGTAGTTGCGTCTGAAGTATTATACTTTAAAACATTACAAGTGTTACGGCACGCGCTGTGCATCTACAGACAAGGAGCAACGATGGTATAATATGAAAGAATCTAAAACTAGAGAAAGAAGAAGAATTCGAGAGGAGCGTGGCTTATACATATATGGCAGGTTCCCCGAGCAGGCCGAGCATTTACTGCATGTGCCGGTCATACTCGACAGCTCGTCGCGTGGCTGCTACGCACCAATTGTGACACACGCGAATGCAAGATCAACCACTGCTCCTTTGCCTTACTTACACAAATTTATTACTATTTCATCCGCATTTCGGCCTTTTCCATGAAAACGATGCTACACGGCTGAAAGCAGGTGGTGTACTTGCTCTGTGGCTAATCCTTACTTAGTTCCCGGCGACCACCCAAGCCTTTAAGCGATGCGCTGCTTCCCAGGAACCTGTTTCTTGGTTTTGTGGCAACACGCGTCCGGTAAAGTAAAAGCTTAAGGGGCTGCAGAATTCGTCAGCACTAACACAAGCCAAAAGTAGTTGGCTTGGTAAGCGAAGGATAGACTCAATTGGTGGAGGTAAATTGGCAAATGTGCATAGCAGGCCCATCACCCGGCGCTAGATGATGCTACAAGACGCTATAGATGCAGTACTGTTAGTTCTGTGTAAAGCCATGTTTGTTTTCCTACAACAGTATAAGCAAATGTAAATATAAAAGTGGAGGGAGCAACCAAGAGTGCTCATATTCGGGTCCGTGCCCTACTGAGTCATGTCGTTCCCGTCAATACATTTAGAGTTTGACTATTTCAGCTAGTTGACGATCATACTTGGACAATCCAAACAATTCCATCAGAATTTGCGTTTGGGTCGCCGATACGTATGCAAGCAACAGAAACGGGCTTTAAGCTCTGTGCGCAGGCGCACGCCGGCGCAAGTAGCCATATATAACAATCATAATAATTACGTAAATAAACAAGCACAGGATATCTCCGACCTCTTACAAGTGACGGATTTGGGCCTTAAAACATACTATGAATTTGCTTCTCAGGCACGGTATGTCCTATTATGAAAAGTTCGACCGACTCAAATTATGTAAATATCTATCTAATATTACCACGGTCCATCATATCATTGACCAAGCATTTCCCCGGCCAAATTATTAGTAGTGGGGCCCTTGTGATGATGAGGCGGAATGCCGTACCGCTTATTGGTGAGTTAAGGATCACGGACCCACGACACGGCTTCTCCACTGCTAATTGTTTGAGTCTGTACAATAGTACATATGATATCCCTCCCGAAACATTCGAAAGTAGTCATTCACCATTACATGTCGAAGAATGGACACCTCTGCGTTCAGTGCTGAGTATCTGGCCGAGACAAAGCAGAACTACTTGCGAAGGCTCCACATTGCAATCATTACTTTCGCGATCGTTTTTGTTGCGACGAGACTCTTTATAAGACACAGATGGGGAACGGGCATTGCGATCGATGATTGGGTTCTTGTTGTTTCCGCTGTAGGTAGCATTCTTTTCGCGGAAGCGAAAGCTTGTTTGGGTAGCCTGGTAACTGATTTACTTGCATAGGTTTTTTTTCTTATTGTCGCAGCTTTCAATATAGTGAGTAGGTTACCCGGTGGAAAAAGGGGCCATCTTGCAACGGTAATCCTAATATTCAGAGATAGTGATTAACCATGGAGTGGGATTACATTTAGTGGTGGTGTCGGCGGATGATTTTTCTGTTGTACTACAGGTATACACTACAGCTATTACCACTAGCCTTTTCATGTACTAATCTATCTTATGTTGCAGAGCCTTGTGGTTGGCGAATGCGCTTACGGAATGACAATCGCTTTAACTAAAATCTCTATTCTGCTGATGTACTGCCGCATCTTTCCCGTCAAATCCATGAAGAGAGGAGCTGCGATCCTTGGCACTATTACTATCGCCTGGGCTATCGCCACTCTGTTAACTGCTATTTTCCAGTGCACGCCAATCAAAAAGGCGTGGTTGCCGACACTGACTTATGGTTATTGTGTCAACATCAAAACGTTGTTTATTGGAAATGCAACGCCGAATATTATCACGGATATTGCGATTCTGACCCTACCTATGCCGCAGGTTTGGAGGCTGCATACGAGTGTATCAAGAAAAGTCTCGTTAACGATCACGTTCCTTCTGGGAAGTTTGTGAGTATCTTCTCCTTCCTTTTGCAAAGGTAGAATCTGACTAATGGAAATAAAAGTGTTATTGCCGCGAGCATATACCGCCTCGTCGCCCTGCTATCCTTCGATATCTCGGACTTTACATGTAAAGCATTCTTTCCACTACCTCTCTCTATTTATCTTTCTAAAACTAACACACGCAGACACAACATCAACAGCCAGCTCCTGGACCGTAGTTGAAGCAGCGGCTGGCCTGGTATCCGCGTGCCTCCCGGCCTTCGGCCCCATCTTCCAGCTCCTTAAACAGAAATTAGGCATCCAGACTATCTTGTCTTCGAAAAAGAGATCAGCCTCAGAACCCATCGACCTCATGACCATTGGGGGAGGAAGGTGGAAGAGCAGCGGCAAAGGATCCAGCAATCAGAGTCGACCGGGTGCAGAAAACTTTGTTCGGCTCAAAGACGGAACACTGAGCCAACATGACGCGGAGATCCAGAAAAGAAATGCGAGTGTGAGTTCTGAGCCAATCGAGCCGAGTGAGAGAGAGGATAGCGGGGATGAGTTCCCGTTGAACAAGAAGCTATGATTATATAATTATCTTTGGGAAGGTTGGCGCATAAGGCTGGATTGGGACTGAAATAGGGAAGATATATATTTACGACTGGCGTTATGG
The DNA here is from genome assembly GCA_021307315.1 of Bisporella sp. PMI_857. Taxonomy (NCBI): domain Eukaryota; kingdom Fungi; phylum Ascomycota; class Leotiomycetes; order Helotiales; family Helotiaceae; genus Bisporella; species Bisporella sp. PMI_857. The sequence continues at coordinate 156,360 of JAJSPD010000070.1, forward strand.
AGGTAAAGAGACAGAGAAAGCCGCAAGGTCCAAAGACTCAGTCAGTTGCTAAGATTTGAAAAGCAATTGCGAAATATCATCACCTGTATTTTACCAGAATCCAGTTTGCCATGTTGGATGAGATGGGATCAGAATGAAGGAAGCTAACTCTACTATATACTTTCGTACTGGCTCGAACAAGCCATTAGTACTTGTCAGACAAATGCTGAAGACTTATTGGTTAATCTAGGATTATTCACCCTTGGCCTAGAATTCTACACCGTGGGTTGTTTTGGCCTGTATGAAAGTATTTCAAAAGAGGCTGATAAGGTAGCCAATCTCACTAATTTAGCTAATACGCTAAGTCCCCTGCAAGCTGTCTTACTCGCTCACCTTAAAAGCCTTCTCAGCCACATCAGCCCCCAGCACTAGGTACACGGACCATTTGCACCCGTCCGAAATCAACCTACCAGGCGGAAACCTAAATCCCATACTAAAGCACATGGTCATGGCTCAAACTCCGCGCTCAAACCAAGCTTCTCGTCAAAATCGCACACGATGCGCGAGGCCATGCTGTCGAAGTTGTCTCTTGCGGGCTCGTGGCTCCTAATGATCTTCGCGAGATAGATAGCGTCAAGTCCTACTATACCTTTTACCACCCGGCCACCGTGGCTCAAGGGCACACGCTTATAGAATGCTTGCGGTCCATGGAATACTTTATGCTGTTCTGCACGGGTCGGTTCCCAATTCCGGCGCGGAATTCGATGGTTTCTGCCAACTTCGCGGCAATGGCTTTGGCCCCTTCACGATTGTTGAGTAACCGACATCCCTGCGAGGCGGGATTCCCGTGGCATGTTGCCAAGGTGCAGGAATTTCAGCACTGGATGATTGAATCCCTCTTAAAGTTTGAGAGCTTTAAATTTGTACCAAGTCTTTAATTAATATATTCATTTTTTTGTCCGCAATTCTTATGTCGGCTCACTTAACTAGGAATCATAGTAGAATACTGTGCTTGGCCAAAAGCATGTTTTGTACTGTAATGTTACTAGTATTATATCACGTTTTATATAGGGGACCCCCGAACCTCGCTACGCTCGAATAGAGTTTTATAACGGGGCAAGCCCCCACTGCGTTCAGAAAGTAGACCCCCCCCCCAATAAGAGAATCAATTGGAGGATCTGCTGTAGTATCACGTCGATAGAATACGGGCTTATTGCGAGCGTTACGGATAATCTATTATTTACAGTGCAAGGCCGTAAATATATAGGGAAGAGCTCCTTGGCTTACTTACATAAGCCGATGCCCGACAGTGTCAGGAATCGGCTTACGTAAGTAGGCCAAGGAGCTAGAAACATCTTCCCCTCATTTACAGCTCAGAACTGTAGATATCATCATAAATGAATAACGCTCATACAAGCTTGTATCTCCATCACCGTGATACCCTCACAGATCCTCTAATTGATTCCTCTTGCCTGATAAACCCTATTTCTGACAGACAGAGAAGCATGAGATGATCACGTGGCAAGCGTGTCATTAAACTAAAGAAAAAGGTTGCTGACCCATAATGTAGCCAAAAAAAAAATAAAAAATACTAAAATCAGATTAACCTCATTTGCCTTGACATCAATGTACTCGGAATTCATTTTAATACTCGGTGTTTGCCTTATTCCTTGACGATACTAGTATTTCGACGAGAATCTGCGTCAGGTGGACACTGTTTCAACAAGGGCTGTGCTGTGCTTTTGTAGCGAAAACCATCACAACCGGAAACTCAATTCTCACTTTCTCTCCTTTTAGTGCAAGCTCCATGTTATGCCAAAGGCCCCGGATTTCGGGCTCTGGGATACGGGGCATCCATGTACCAAAATACCCTTTCAGCCAATCGATCCCTTGCACGTCGCACCACTGCTCGTCACCATCTTCCCAGACCTTCTCCTCTCCGTCCCTAACTCTGCTTTCACCGATTCGATCGTTAAACACGAACGACTCAAGCTTCTCGTGCGCGTTGATGTATATCCGTTTGACTGTCTCCCATTCTGCTTTGGGAAACTCAATACCTTCCAGTGCCGTGTTGCAAAGCCGAAAGGCATGATCAAATAACGCACCCTTGGCCTTCGTCGAATGTACACCCCAAATATCTTTCCATATCTTCTGAGCCAAGTCGTTGTCCAATATCTGCGGCACACCGTAGTGCGTCAGGACGAGCGTCCCACCAGGTTTAAGTTGCCTGCAAAATTCTTGAAGAGAGGCAGTGGTGTTAGTCCAGTGAATGCATTCACAGGCAGTGATCAAGTCGACCGTTCCTGATTCTACAGAGCTCTCTTCAGCACTCTCCTCCAGGAAAACAAACTTGGACTCAGAAATGTGTAATTCGTCAACCAAAGCCTTTCGAGCAAGAACGACGTAGCCGTCATTGGGGTCCGAGACAATGACGCGCGTAAAGCGAGGAGCAAGTTGTGCAGAGACTACGCCGCAACCGGCCCCGACATCGTGCGCAGTGGACCAAGCTATTTGAGGTTTTGTAGAATGGTAATGATAGATGTGGCTGAAGAAAGACGCCGGATAGGTAGGACGATAAATAAGGTACTCGTTCCAATGGACCCCTTGATTAGCCGAGAAGCCAAACTCTCCAGCTCCTACTCCAGCCTCTTCTGTGATGGGCATCTTGGGGCAGTGTGTGAGCCGGTTGATAGCTGTAAATAAAGGAAGGTCAGATCTCGTTATCCTTAGCAATATCACAATAGCAACGCACCCAGGAGTTGATGTTGGCCTTCAACGCTGCTGTAAGGACTCACATCATTCAACCTAGTACACTATTGAAATAGGGACCATCTAAATATCAATCACTTAAGCCTCTTTTAGAGTTGGTGGAACAGGTGTAATCGATGGGATTGAGTTAGAGGATGCAACTTGGATGGAATTTACCGTGCCGTATGTAGTTTGGCTTAAATGGCTGAGATTTAGGTGGCCCCCTGAAATATCGAACAGCTCATGTGACAGCTAGTGCGGTGATGACTGTCGATCTACAGATGCGCGATGAAGACATCGTGACTATTCTGCTGTCAATATTTTGGTTAGAAGGCCAGTTGTGTCTCGGAATGCAAGCGGTGTGGTTCCAAGCATGCCTTAGATGCTATCCGTCTCAATCAATTTCAATTCCAGTGTCCTCCTGTAAATATAACAGACTTGTTTTGGTCGCCACTGACGTGGCCAAATGTCTCGGTATTAATCTTACTAGAGGATGGATGCAAGGGGGGGTGACAGTTATCCAAAACGTGTGTTACATTCCACCAGGAAGCTTATACATGTGTCACTAATGTGTGGTATGTAGATTTGTATTTGTGTGCCGCGTTCTTGTTACGTTCCGTATAGATGTAATTTGTGCTAATCATGAGTGCGCCTACATTTTTGTGTACGTTTCTCAACCTGTAGTCGGATTCAATTCGATTTTATTAATTACTATCATGCTTTTGATACGAAGTCCAAATTTATCCCTTGTTATCCATATCCTTGCCATTGCTCTTATATCCATTATCTCTACGTCTAGTAAATGAACCAGATTGTGAGGCAATGTGACAGCAAAAGCTCTTCGATGTGAATTGCACCCAATATCAGATGATCAGTCCCTGCAGACCAGAAACCAAAATACATTGATTGCACGTCATAAAAATGAACAGATCATTCGAGATCCAGTGTCCTCCGTTCGACCTTAGACTTTCGCACTGGGATAGAATTTTCCCACATTGGGGTAGAATTTTTCCACCAAGCCATGCGAAGCGAATTCTTTGCTTTTCCCTTCCTCAGAAAGCAGATAAAGAAATGATAATCAGTCATCTCCATATCGCTCTCCACTACACCGTTCAAGACCTACCATTCCTGGCTGGATCGATAGTACCGGTTTCCCTAGAGGAAGAAAGCCACCCCTGGCTCTGCAATATTGTCCCCAAAGGAGCCGCACGTCTCGATGTAAAAGATCTTTCAGATAAGCTCAGCTTCGCTGCACTAGTGGAAAGCAACTTTTCACATGACCTGCTGAACACCGATGAGCTCTACTCACCCCACAAAGCCGTTCATGTTCAGCATAGCCATAGGGATGTCTGCCGATTCCAGGCTAACTTTATCGACGGAGGCTTGTTGATAGCTGTCTCGGTTATTCATATTGTCGCTGACGGCCGTGGAGTAACAGAAATCATAAAAATATTTGCTGAGCACTTCCGCAAAGCACAGTCAGGCGAGCTTGGTTATCCCTTGGACATGACTAAGGATGTGTATCGCTTCAACAGAACAGAAATTGTCACAGGAAATGGCATTCCAGGTTCAATAGAAGCTCATGCTGCCTGGACCTCGACGGCTGCCAACACCCACTCCCAGCTTGTGGACATCGAGACATCATGCTGCCGTACGTATCGTATTAGCGCAGAGGCTCTCATGGCCCTTAAGAATGCGGCAATCTTGACATCAGCTGCATCTAATAGTTGGATTTCAACCAACGATGCCATATCTGCATTTATTTGGCGCAGCATTATGGTTGCGCGTCATCGTGCTGGGTTCCTCGGCGCTGATAAAGAGGTCCATATTGCTCAGCCCGTCGATTGTCGGGCACGGCTTGGCCTTGACAAACCTTATTTCGGCAATGTTCTCTACATGACCCAGAGCACTTTGCCGTTCTCTGATTTAGCCGATCCTAGAAGTGGACTTTCTGTTGCGGCACAAATTATTCGTGCCGAAATTCAACTCGCAACGGCAGAACAATTCAGAGACATTGTCAGCTATGCCGAGCAAACTAAACAAGAGACACAAACTCGAATGAAGATCATCGACGAGATATCCACTGCTGGAATCATTTTGACCAGCCATTTCAAATTCGGGCTTTATGAAATTGATTTTGGTCCTGCCTTTGAGGGACGGCGTGTCAAGGCTCTTCGTTTTCCTGCTCGGGGTACCATAGCCGGTGCTGTGATCGTGCTTCCCAAGTTACTGGATGGAAGCTGCGAGTTCATGATCACCGAACAAAAGCGTACAATTGACTGCTTTGCTGACGATGAGATCTTCTGCCGGTTTACAGCCGAGAACAAGAATGCAACAAAGCCTTCGCTTGTAAAATATCACCTTTCTCCACCTCCTTTTGAATACGAAGTCAAGTCGGCCTTGGATGTCCAAGAGATTGCAGGAATGCCTGCGGCTACACAGGTAGAAAACAACTTCAACGCAATCACGCCACCCGCCTTAAACATTACCACCATGCAGGCACCTCACATAGGAAGTATCAGGGTTATAGAGCTGAATCGTCCGGAGGCGAAAAATGCTATCTCACTGAAAATGCTCCGCCATTTGAATGAAGAAGTAGAGCAAATATACCATGAGCAGGACATCAGCGGTACGAGAGTCCTAATTCTAGCAAGTGCTTTAGAGGATGTCTTTTGTGCCGGGGCCGATTTGAAAGAGCGTATGGCCATGAGTATTGCAGAAGTTGATGAGTTCATGGCCTTGTTCCGCAAAACTCTTTCTATGTTGGCGGCGCTACCCATTCCAACCATTGCTGTAGTCTCCGGAGCTGCCCTTGGTGGTGGGCTGGAGTTGGCTCTGTGCTGTCACTTCCGCATCTTTTCATCCAATGCAATTGTCGGGCTACCCGAGACTAGACTTGGTATTATACCTGGCGCAGGCGGAACATATCGACTGCCACAGATTATTGGAATTTCGCACGCTAGAGATCTCATTTTGACGGGCCGTCGTGTTGGGGCATCAGAGGCATTCTCTATGGGGCTATGCAATCGTTTGGTTAATACTGATCAAGGAGAAAGCTCTAAGTCATCAGAAAGAGCACGGTGTTATGCATTACAAGCCGCTGTTAAGTTGGCCACGCAGATCTCCAGCGGCGCACCTCTCGCCCTTCAAGCCGCCATGACTGCTCTCTCCTATGGCTCTCCAATAGCAGAAAAAGCCGCCTACGCGTCGTTGCTAGATACCACGGATCGTTTCGAAGGCCTATTATCATTTAATGAAAAACGCGCGGCAGATTTCGTCGGAGAGTAGGGTTCATGCACTCAGGATATTGAAATATGAATTTTTAATTGCACATTAGGCGCAGGAATTGAGTGCGCAGGGACCACCTAAAAATTACCTCTAATATTATAAAAAATAAAATTGTGGGAACACCCGGGCTGCAGTAATTACTTATTCTTTAACCTGAGGGCACGTAGCACCGCGATCTTTGCGCAGTGCTAGTATGCTCGTTGAGGCTGGTGGATAAGTCTTGATTGTTGTTGATTGTTCTCAGCTACGGTATCGCGAGTTGAGGTGAGAACGAGGTATCACAATTCCGGTGATCCGGTGGATCACGTGAAAACTATTTACATGCATTCCCACAAAAATACTTGGAACTTGAACATATTCGGCACGCAGTAAAAATAACAATTGCTTACTTTCTTAACGGTCAGTAAATTTCGAATCGAATAAACTTTCTGCTCGAGATTTATTGTTGATAAATGTATGTATTATGTATAGTAACTTTGTTTAGTATTAGACTAAAATAATCAATGCCAGAAATCGGCTCACATAATAAATGCCAAGAAACGATTTGTCAAAGCTTTCACATCCCCTGTGTGGGGTACGATTGAAACGGCACCTATTAGCGTATCCACATGTTCTACTTTCTTTGGTGTGTTGGCGCTAATGGATTCCGTTACAATCGTACCCCTGTGTGCGGCTATGTCTTTGTTACTGGCTGCAACAGGCCATATAAAAATGGTAGATTGTACGTAAAATGAGTTGTATTATGTGTAGAACATTTACATATACATACATATATATGCTAAATGCATTTTATTTGACTTTTATTGTAAAGCCCAATTCCTTTTGACAGTCTTGTTATCTGGTCAGGCGGGTACACCGTTCTTCCGACAAAAGTTGCCAAAAAGTACGTCCTCCAACTCAATAGTGTCGAATCTGTTGCGGGTTAAGAATTCAGTGGTGGAGCGCGAACATCATTACTAATTTATAATCAGCCCCAAAGTTAAAACCGGTAGCGACAAATTTCTTATATTCTTTCCATGACATTACACTTGTTGATCTACTTTTGATCAGAAAGTACAGTACGGTAGGGGCCAAATTGCGAAAGGCTGGTATTCCTTGTCAGCCAAGCGTGACAATATATGCGTAGCTATGGAGTGACAGAACTAGAAGTACGCATCCAGAGAGTCGTGAAGCAATTGGGCTTGGCAGACAGGGGGTTCAAACTTTTTGTACCCACGTACAGCCAAGCAGCCAGGCAGTCAGCCTTATCAGAACCAACTAGCTTGCACCACACTTGGGCAAGGTTCGATTGGTAAAAGCATGTGTGATGGCGCCGCATGATGGCGCACGGTGACGATATTTATGTGGGCGAGAGGGGCTCAAGCAACCGCAAGTAAGCGCCTAGAGCTATGGAAGGGTGGCTTCGCACAATGTGCATGGCCTATTTTCCTCCAGGTCTTGGAGCCTAACGCCGGCCTGGTCATCTCTTATCTCTAGTGCTCCCGCAATAATCTCAATTATCCAGGATCAATGCTACAGGACTCCATGAGCCAGTATGCCCGACCCCGAAGACTACACCTTTGCGTGGATCTGCGCCATAACTACGGAGCTCGTCGCCGCTCGCGCCTTTCTTGATTGCGAGCACGAACCGGAGTCCCTCGCTGTCACTGACAACAACAATTACACGCTAGGCAAGATTGGGAATCACAATGTCGTCATTGCTGTCTTGCCAGATGGGGAGTATGGCACATCCTCTGCCACAATCGTCGCGAGCAACATGCTGCACAGCTTCCCTAGCATTAGAATCGGTCTAATGGTCGGTGTCGGCGGCGGAGCACCAAGTGCAAACCATGATATCCGACTGGGGGATGTCGTTGTTAGCGCCCTCGCGATGGGAAGGGCGGTGTTTTCTAGTACGACTTCGGCAAGACAATACAAGATCAAAGATTCAAGCAAACAGGGTTCCTAGACCAGCCGCCAATGATCTTACGAATGGCGGTGAGTAAACTTAAGGCACAATATGAGAGTGATGGACATCAGATTGAAAAGGATATCAGCAACATCTTCAAGAAGAAACCAAGATTGCGGAAGAATTACAAGCGACCAGATTCGAACTGCGACAGGCTTTATCGCAGCGACGTCGTCCATCCTTCAGACACCAACGCAAGCTGTATGACAATATGTAGTAATGAACCGTCGAAGTTGGTGTTACTACCTAAGCGAACAGAAGACGAAGATAACCCGGCGATTCACTACGGCCTGATTGCCTCCGCAAACCAGTTGATGAAGGATGCTCTGATTAGAGATAAGCTTGCGGCAGAAGTGGGTGTTCTATGTTTTGAAATGGAAGCGGCTGGGCTTATGAACTACTTCCATTGTCTGGTTATTCGGGGTATATGTGACTACTCGGATTCTCATAAGAATAAGAAGTGGCAGGGCTATGCAGCAATAGCGGCTGCTGCATATGCGAAAGACTTACTCTGTCAAATAGCTCCAAAGAAAGTTAAGGCTGAAAAAAAGCTCCTTGATATTCTTTCTGGTTAGTCCAAACGTTTTAGAAATTGTACTATTAACACATATTAATCCTATAGACAGTTGCGGAAGAGCAGCGAAACATTGCAGAGAGGCAGCTCTAAGCCCAGAAAGACTTCGCTAAAAAGAGGCTGTCCAAAAAGGAACAAAAGTGTCACTAGCTGTTCCGCCTCACAACTGGCAGCAGGGACGCTACATATGAGTGGTATAAGGACCGAGTAGAAGAAAAGGTTGAAAACACTTGCCTGTAGTTTCTTAAGCACGAAAATTTCCAGAGCTGGTTGAAAAAGGAGTCCGGCCTTCTTTTAGTCTTAGCGGATCCTGAGTGTGGAAAGTCGGTGTTGGCCAAGTACTTGATCGACCAAGGCCTGCCACGATTAACAGCCATCTGCTATTTTTTCTTTAAAGACCAAGACCAGAATACCGTCCTGTAGGCGTTTTGCGCACTACTTCACTAGCTTTTTTCTTACATGCCGTATCTGATTAAACATGCTATGCTTTAATTTCGCAAAGATGGACGAGGTTTGATTGACTCTACAAAATCGCTCTGGAAAGCTCTACAAAATGCTATTGAAGACCCTCAGGCGAGATCCGTAATTATTGTCCTTGATGCTCCGAACGAATGCGCCGAATCAGAGTTTGAGGTCTTGATACAGAATGTAAAAAATCAATGCCGCAGCGGCCGGGGCAAGTTGAAGTATCTCTTAACGAGCCGCTCGTATGAGCAGATCGTGTCTAAGTTTCGCGGCCTGTTGAGCGTTTTTCCATATATTCGTATACGTCGGAAGCTATCAGTTAGAAGGTGAATCGCGTTATTACGCACCGGGTCAATCAGCTGTCGAAGTTGAAGGACTTCGACTTCTTAATTAAGAGCTGTCTGAAAAAAAAACTACAGGAAACTTACCACCGTACGTATCTCCGGGTATATTTTGTGTTCGACTACTTAAAGAAAAAGAACTTTAAAAAAACGTTAAAAAGAGTCGAAGCTACTATTGCAACTCTCCCGAAAAGTGTCAATAAAGCATATAACCGAATTCTTAACAAGTCTAAAGATAAAGAACATCTAATTCGGAAAGTTTTGAGTATTATCCTGGCCGCGAGTCGGCTACTAACACTCTCAGAAATAAATGTTGCTGTAAATATAAACGACGCATCAAAGTCTATTTACGACCTCGACCTCGAGGACGAAAAGAACTTCAAGTCGCGTTTTAGATCTTTATGTGGATTGTTCGTCTCAATTTATTATGGCAAGGTTTATTTCCTTCATCAAACTGCTCGCGAGTTCTTTCTTGCATCGTTTACAGCTATTCCGTCGGAGCTACGCTGGCATCACTCTATTACTATCTACCAGGCACACCGAGTTCTCGCTGAAATTTGCGTGGCTTATCTCAACTTTTTTAACTCCGACGTTAGCTTTCCGACAGATGCGAAGATAAAAACCGGTTACTTTATCGATAGCTACGCCTTGTTAGATTACTCGGCCAAAAGTTGGGGGGGTCACTTTCACGAGGCGGATATTATCGATGACGCTGCCATAGTACCTTCCGCTTTGAGAATTTGCGACCCGGATTCGAAAAGTTATTCGGCATGGTTTGGAATTTATTGGAAGACCAAAGAAGCTTTCAATATTCCGCCTTTTTTTACAGATTTTACAGTAGGGTCGTATTTCGGACATAACGCCACCGTGAAGCTACTCCTCGAAAAAGATGCCGATGTTGGGGCGAAGGACTGGTCTAGTCAGAGGCCGCTATCACTAGCCGCCATGGAAGGGCACAAAGCTATCGTCGAGCTATTTCTTGAAAAAGGCGCCAACGTCGAGGTAAAAGACGATTATAATCGGACGCCGCTATCGTTAGCCGCCCAGGGAGGGCACAAGGCTGTTGTTGAGCTACTTCTCGGAAAAGGCGCCGAAACTGAGGCAAAAGACTGGTCTGATCAGACGCCACTATCGTTTGCCGCCGAGGAAGGGCACAAGGCTATCGTCGAGCTACTTCTCGAAAAGGGCGCCGACGTTGAGGTGAAAGACGATTATAATCGGACGACGCTATCGTTAGCCGCCGAGAGAGGGCACACAGCTGTTGTTGAGCTACTACTCGAAAAAGGTGCCGACGTTGAGGTGAAGGACGATTATAATCGGACGCCGCTATCGTGGACTGCCGAGGAAGGGCACAAGGCTATCGTTGAGCTATTTCTTGAAAAAGGCACCAACGTTGAGGTGACGGACGATTATAGTCAGACGCCGCTATCGTTAGCCGCCCAGGGAGGGCACAAAGCCGTTGTTGAGCTATTTTCTCGAAAAAGGCTTCAGTAGAGTTAGTGAATAAATGTGGCGAGACACCGCTTGCAGCAGCAGTACCCCGGAAACAGACTGGGATTGTCAAGTTCCTGGTCAAGCATGGCGCAGAATGAACATGCCTTTTCAGAAACAGGGTTTGGGCGGCGCCTTCGAAGCAGCAGTGGCAGGAGAAGAAGATGAACTGGTGTGGAAGAGGGCTGAGGTTATCAAGTTCTTGGTCGAGAAAGAGGCGGACGTGAACATGCCCTTTCGAAATGAGGTTATTGGCGGCGCCGCGGAAGTAGCAGCAGCATATTTGGGACAGACTGAGATTGTCACGTTCCTGGTTCAGCATGGGGCAGTTGTGAATATGCCGCTTCAGAGTAAATATTAAGGCACGCTCTCCTCGCAGCAGCAGCTGGTAGAGAGACTGAGATTGTTAAATTCCTTGTTCGGCATGGGGCGGGCGTGAACATCCCACCTCAAACTGGGGGCTTTGACGGTGCTTTAGCAGCTGCTGCCTCTTGGGGTTGGAAGCGTCGCGTAGAGAGTTTAATAGACGCCGGAGTAAAAGTGAACTGTGGGTTCACTCTAAATACGGGGCACCACCACGTTCCTGACGTGAGTGCTATTGTATTCTTGAGTGAGTGATTGATTGAGTGTTAAGTTCTAACTACGGTGAAACTACGAGTTATATAACCCCGTTCCGGGTCACGTGAACGACACCCTTCGTTCGAGTGAGTGACCACATGACCTCTCTAGTTAATTGTACTAACACTGGAACTACTCTAAAAGTTGAATTAAGCACTTAAGATCACTCTACAAGCTTGTATTACTTTCTTCGGGCCGTTTTACTTATTCTATAGTTTGCAAAAAAATCGTATTTGTATCAATAAAGCGTTTTAAAGCTGTAAAAAGGTTTTTTTTTGTAAAAGCGTCCGCGAGGTTGCTGTTGCCACTAATCCATTTGACTTTTGCGATTTTTCTTCGTTCGTATAATTGCCGAAAGCAAAAAACGTCAATTATAAAACGTTTTTTTTGCGTAGTACCGAGTTTTACTAGACAGTCGAACACAAATTTAAAATCAGTACAAAAAACTAAAAAAAAGTTGATCTGAAAAATCGTGTCAATCGTTGCTTTAATCGAAGCATCGATATCGAATCCGTAGGCTATAGCGTATAGCTTTAAAGCTAGTACGCTTCTTGTGACCTTTTTGCATTTAACTAAAAACCAATAGACAATATTAGCACGGTTGTTGCTGTCGGTCAGTACAATAACGTATCCGATTTATGAAAAAAAATTTCTGTTGTTGGCAAAAAAAACGTTCGTAAACACTAATAGCTTTAAAGTGCTTTTTTTTAATTGCACGAACTTTAAGCTTTTAGTTAAGTTGTCGATTTGCTATTATAAGCGTTTGTTAATGTTTTTAACGTCGTTGTCGTTAGGGTTAGTTGTCTGAGCAGCAAAAATAAAGTTAAAAAAAGCTTCTAGTTAGCACATTAAAGCAATGTAAGCTTTTTTAGCTCGCTAAACAATGTATTGTTTTTTCAAGTTCAAGTTGTTACGAGTATTGTTTTTAAAGCTAATTGTTGTTGTAAAAGTTTTGTTAACTAAATTCAAGTTTTTACACTGAAGTTCTTAACTAAAAGTAATATTGTGTTAATTAAGCTGTATTAAGCTTTTATTAAATTTGATTAGTTGTTCGGTAGTTAAAACTTTTCGGTTTTTAGCTAAAAACTAAGCTTTTTCTAAATTGCTTTGTTTTAGTGTTGCGAACTTTCCGTTTCCGAAAAACAATGTGTCATTAGTTTGCAGGCTAACTAAGCCGAAAAATTGGTTGCGGTACAAAAAGCAAAAATCGTACGTGAATTGTTTTATGCTTAGTTCTTTTTAGTAGTAAGAGTAGTAAGTCTTAAACTAGTAGTTCTCAGCTTTAAGGACTTTATACAAAAGTTTCACGACTTTTAGTATAGATCTTTTAAGAATTCCGAGCTGATTTGCAAACTTAATTAGTAGCGAAATAAAAAAGTTTCGGTTAAGCTTTATAGTAAACTGAACGTAAACTTGTGAAATATCACGCGAATATATTTTAGTTTCCGTGTTTAAAGATATTGCGGCAAGGCAAAGAATAAAGCGTTGACTGACACGTTGAATAGTCGGTGATTGTGTTAGTACGAGACTTTTTTCTAAGTCGTTGTAAACTTGTACGACAAAGCGTAATTTCTTAAAAGCTTTGTCAGTTCTTTTATTTTTGATTTTATTAACAAACCTTAAATTAAAAATTCTAGTTTTTTGCGAAACTACGAAACGGTCAACAACTTCGAATACGCTTTTTTTTAAAAGTCCGGCGATTTCGGATTGTCGAAAAGCTGTAAATAGCTCAGAATTTTTTTGTATAAAAACTGTAAAGTCTAAAAAAAAGTATTTGCGAAGTTTGTTTTTGCTACGCTTAACAAAAGCTTGTTGTGCAAGTAGTTAGTGTACAGTAGTGTTTTCGACAAAGTCGGTATTATTAGTATTATTTTAATAGTAAAGTTTAACCGTTATTGTTCGGAATTTAGTAAAACCGTAAAGTAAATTAACTGTACAAGTTTTACTTTCAAGCGAAATCAGTGTAAAAAGTCCTGACTAAAAACCGGATTGGCCGGTATTGCTTTCTTGCTATACTAAAACTAAAAAGTTTAAAAAAAAGTTATAAATTAGTTCAACGCTTAGCTCGTTTCGCATATTTAAAGCTTTGTAAATTTGTTGTGTAGCTTTAAGTTTTGTAATTTCCGCTATAGCTTTCCGTAAAGCGTTTGCTCGTTGCTGAACAGTTAAAAATAAAGCGTTAGTTTCAGTAATTCGAAAGTAAGCTTTGTAAACTAACAAAGTTAAAACAAAACTTTCGGAGCCGACCGAGTTATTTAAAGCTTTGAATACTATTTGTAACGCTATAGTTTTGTCGATATTACGGATTTCAGTTGTAATAATTTAATAAGCTTGTCGTAAAAAGCCGTAATATCGTTTTACTAATTCGACTAAATTGTAAGCTTTTACTAAAGCGGTTTTGATTTTGATGCTTATAATGCCGGCATATTCTTTGAATTTTTTGCTAATAAAGTTTTTGCCGGCGTCGGTTGCAATAAAGTTAAAAAGTTTTAAATACGTGTCGATCTAACATGCCCGTAGTGCGTTTTATGTGTACTTAGCGCTAATATTTTGTAACTATTTTTCTGCTTAGTACCGAATTGCTTAGTTCACAATATAAAGCAAAAGTTCTCTGTTGATGTACATAATATCGACTGTAATACAATAGTTGAAATTAACGTCGTTTTGAAGTGTAAACTTAAATCTGTCTGGTGATTTTCCGTGTTTTTGACAGTGTGTACAGAATTTTGTTAAATAGTTTAAAGTAGGCTTGTCGGTTTCGATACTTGCTCGGTTTAAAATTGTTTGTAGTCGTTCAACTGAAAAATAGCTAAATTAGCGGTAGAAGCGTTGCAATTCGACATTTGTTAAGTAACAAAAGTTATTGTCGAAAAATTCTGTAACAAATGATTTTAACGAAGTGTTCCAGAGTAAAAAAAAGTGGCTAAATCGGCGTATGACTGGTACGTTGCTTTTCGGCGTAACTAGTACGTTTTTCAGGTTGTTTGGATAAACTTGGAAAAAGTTTATGTCCGCTAAGCTAAAAAAGAATAGTGTATTAGCTTCGACTATATAAAACTTTACTTGGCCGATCGGGGTTTTGACTATTGCTAACTCGATAAACTCTGTAGAGCCGATGCCGAACTGGACAGTAACTATGCTTTTAGTAGAATAGTCAAAAGTAAGGTCTGTGTTTTGTTGTTGTAAAGCTTGAAATTGGCTGTAGCCGGCAGTCGAGTGCTTCGAAGCGCCTGTGTTAATAACAATGCTGTAGAAGTGGGCGGAAGTGTAGCGAAATAGGCTATTAGTGTTGTAAACGTTTGTGCTGTAAACGTTTGTAAAGTTGTCGGTGTTTGTAATGCTGGTAGATTTGTTGCAAAAAAGAGTTGTAGTGTTTATAGCTGTAACGAGGTGAGTCAGAGCTCGACTGTTCAAAGTTGCAATTATTGAACTTGCTTTTTCGTCGGTAATGTTGTTTGTAAAGTAGCTAGTTTGAAATTCAGGTGTTTCGTTATTAGGAGCCAGTTCGAAATCAAAATCTGGTTCAGTTGTCAGAGCATTAAAAACTTCGTTAATACGTTCTAAGTCATTATTATTGTCGTCGCTTTTAAAAGTCAAAATGTACTGTTTCAGGCTGTCGTTAAAGCGCTGATTGAAGTTTCGGCTTTTTGTGTCAAACCGGTTTTAGTTGCGAACTTTGAATCGAGCTTTTGATTTTTTACGCTTTTCAGAAGTGTGTTTGTATGATCGACAGTCTTCTTTTTTGCACACGAAACAGCGCTTTTTTTGGTAGGGTGGTCTTTGGTTGTTGCTGTAACGGCTGTTGCGGTGCTTGTAGCTGCTTTAGTGGTAGCGACGGTCGGTGAAGAACGCTGTCAAATTTGTAGCACTTTAAGTTGCTTTATACGTTGTAATAGAAAACCGTAAGTCGTTAATCAGCTTTGCAACAGTGGCTGCAGGCTTGTAGCAAGCGTATTTGCAGGCTTTGTGCTGTTAACAAGCAGTAATAAGCTTGTTGTGTAAAAACTCGTCAGTACGAAAATTAAAGTCTAGGCCGTGCTGTAAGTGTCGTAGGTCTTTAATAAGTAATTTGAGGCACTTTGCCGTAAGCTTTTCTGCATTGTTGTTAACTACGCTGTGCAAAATCGTCGAGTTCTATTAGTTGAAAATAGCGCGCTTGTACTTAGGCTTTTTAAAGTAATTGTTTGTTGCAGTACACATTTGCTTGAAAAAGACTTCCGGGACGTTTTTGAAGTTGGTGTAGTAATGGTCCAAAGCGAGACTGTGTAGCATAGTTGAGTAAGTTTAATTGAAAGCATGTTTTGAAATATTGGCTTTGCCGCAAAAGTCAAAAAATACAGTGAGCTTGAAATCAAAATTGTCGTTTTTTTCGCTGTACTTTATGTTTTTAGTGTAAAGCTTAGCTAAAACAGCTAGCTTTTTGCCGTAGTTGCGAGTAGCTACGTTTTCGTCGAGTTGTTGTGAAATAGTACGTAAAGCTAGTTGGTTTTTTGACAAAGTGCGATTTTAAGGAATGTTTCGAAAGTTTTGGACAGTTTTCCGGGTATTGTTCAGAAAAGTTTTTCGGGGGCGATTTGCCGGTAAGTCGTTTTGCAGTTTGTACAAAAGTTCGTCAAACTGTAAGCTATTCGTCTCGAGCCGTGTTAAGTCGTTAAGCTCGTCGTCAGTCCATTTGTGTTGCTTTTGTTCTTGGAGTGTTTCGTGTAAAGCTTAAAACAAAGTTTTGTTTTTGTAATGTTAAAGCACGTAAACGCTTCTGTTGCGTAAATAGTTGCGTAAAGTTTGTTTAATGTTTGTTTTGAGATTGTCGAAGTTAGTTAAAATAAAACTTTTGAAGTTTTCTACGTAAAGGTCCTATAAATCCGAGTTTACTGCGTTGCAGTCGAAGTATTCCCGGAGTTTAGCTTTTGCGTAAGCGTTCAGGTCGTTTTTCGTAGCTGTTTTTACTTCGATACCGTAATCCTACTAATTGTTTTCTATGCTTTTACTGATTGCCGCTATAAAGCACGTAGTACCGGTTTTTTGCAGTGTTGGTATATTGGTGTAAGTAGTTGCTTAGTTAAGTAGTTGCTTAGTTAAGTAGTTGCTTAGTTAAGAAGTTCTAAGTCTGAAAGTTTTAAGGTTTTGAAAAGTTCAAATTAAGGGTTCAAAGAAAGTTGAAAAAAGAATTGGAAAAGTAAGTTGTAATAAAGTCTGATCTGAAAAATCTAACTGATCAGTGTAGGTTCACTTTAAATACGAGGCACCACCACGTTCCTGACGTAAGTGCTATTGTATTCTTGAGTGAGTGATTAATTGAGTGTTAAGTTCTAACTACGGTGAAACTACGAGTTATATAACCCCGTTCCGGGTCACGTGAACGACACCCTTCGTTCGAGTGAGTGACCACATGACCTCTCTAGTTAATTGTACTAACATGAACTTTAAATTAGAGAACGGACTTTATAATACAGTCAAACCTCGATATATCGGAAGCCTCGGTTCCACATTAGTATTCCGATATGTAGAGGTTTCCGGTATAACAAGTTATAATATAGCTATTTAAACCCTGGCGTTCCAGAGGCTCACTCCGATATGTGAAGGTTTCCGATATAACGAGTTCCGATATATCGAGGTCTGACTGTACTGCTTCACAGGCTTCACCGACGGATGTCTCTTTAGAGGATCAATGGCTGCTATGGTGGGATCGGAGAGATAAAAAAAGACTAAAACGAAACAAAACCGAAGTGGCAGAATTGCTCCAGCATTACGGTGCAGTAAATAAAGATTACTTCACAAATAAATAGAAATTAACGCTAGAGCAGCTTATCCCTTAAGTTGCCAATGCGATAAGACCCTGTACTTAATCATGTGATCGTACCCTATCACAATCTATGTCAGAAATAGGGGTATTAGGCTAGAGGATCTGCAAGGGTATCACAGCGATGGAATACAGGCTTGTAGGAGCGTTCCGGATGATGATATTGTCTACAGTTCTAAGCCGTAAATATGTGTAGCAGAGATTTTCTAACTTAGCTCCTTGGCCTGCTTATGCAAGCCGATTCCTGACAATCTACAAACTTCATGCTTTTGAGCTTCATACAACAACAGCTTTATCACAACACCACAACCATGCCTATTAAAGAGACTATTGCCGATTCTACTGACCCAGGAACCTTAAGACCTAATATGCCTTCTATTACAACGGCTGCCACACAGTTTGTGCCTTTTGAATGCCCCTAATTCGACGTTAACATCATGCTTCCTACACACGTTGCGCCAGACGACATCTTAGCTATTCGGAGCTTGTTTTTTACTCAAGAACAGCTAGCAATAATACTTGAGAATGTGAATAACTATATAAAGCAAAATAAAAGCAAAGGGCCTAGTACAAAAGTGCACGCGTTGTCTAGCCTGTCACAATTGCCGAGTTATACGGATACTTAATGTAAGGTGCAAAATATGTAATGTAGCACGAGTCAACTCCAATTCATACAAGGACTAATCTCTACTCCCTCTATTACAGCTCCGAGCCTCCTACTTGTACTTTTCGAGCTCCTATCGGCTTTCTACGTGATCTAGAACTCTAACATTGTTGAGCACTTGTTGAGCTTTTGGTGTATTATGTAGCTGAAAGCCTTGATCCCCACGCAAATCCTTTATCTTCTCACCGAGCTTTTGATACATAGCCTAGAACCTAATCCTAGCATATGATAATTTGGCATCTGACATAATAAACGCCAAAGAACGATTAGTTAAAGCTTTCACTTTTCATTTTCATTTTATAACATCACACTTGTCGATTGTCACAAATTCAAATCCTGGCGCTATCGAAGCTAGTAGGGAGGCTCTATTACGAGGATTCTAAAGTAAGGAGAGAAGGTAAAGCCGAGAGAATCGTCGGCCAAGTCAAGCATGTAGAACACTAGTCCAAAATAGGAAAGCATATCCAAGATGATCTCGCGCTACAGCAGTCTATCCCGCTGACAAGCTCGAATAGTTACACGCACAGGAGTATGCCATTCGCACCTATCGTCTAGTCGGAGGGGACTCGATATAATAACATTTTTCATATTGCATCGTAGAGTTATTCGAGTTCGACGGTGATTTAAATTAAGGCACAAAAAAAGGTGTAGAAAATTAGACGCGTTCTCACTTCTCGCTTAAGTAGCCCAGGAGCAATAACGCTAACTCGTACGACACACAGCACCCACGAAGTCAACGTTCAAGAACCGATGTAGTTTTTATGGATGTGAAGCCAATTCATTCTGCTCATAATCTCAATCACACGAGACCAAGAGCCTTTGGACCCAGCCAATAGCTCTCATTCCAGCATCAAACTCTCACAGTTGCTTCGGTTGAAAGCTTCTCCGTACATAATACCGTGGATATACGCGTCTCCGATCAGTGACCCATGTCCTTCGATCCGTTTTCTTATAATCAGCGGGACCTTTGATCCTTCAAGCAGCCAAACCTCATCACCCTGCCTTATATCCCCAGAAGCCAAGCCGATATATCTCCTTTGCTTCGTTCGGATCATGCGCCTGAACATTACGTACTGTAGTCGCTCCTGGAAGCTCGCAGGTGGCTTTTTATATACCAGGAATGCCATAGCTAGGGCTAGTGCCATGAAGAAAATCTGCAAGAAGCCTAACCCAAGTTTCTGAAGAATCTGATTTGGCTTTGTAGCCTCTCTCCACTTGATATATTCATTCCTGAGGCGCTCTTTGCCTTCTTCCTGTTTCTCCTGCTCTGAAAGATTGCCAGTAGCTAATGTTTGCCAGAAGGTGTCTTCAATAGTCTCGCCACCATCGTAACTGTCGGCTCGTGTACGAAGCTCAGCCACGCTTTCCCAGGTCGACAAAGTGTGCTGCACCTGGTAAATACTTCTAATACAGCTGCCGATGGAAAGGTCTTTGCTGCTCGGCATGTAGTGTCCCCCGTACATGTCGCCGACAGCGACGACGGTATCGACGATGTGACCTCTTGTTGCCAAAATGGTCGGCTGATGTGGTGGGACGAATCCAGGTTCATAGAAAGTGCTGTTTGTGGCACGAAATGGTTCTGATATCCTATGTCCTGCCTCCTCTCCGTTGGCCAATGAACTCGTTTCACTTCCAAGGATCTTTCGAAGTTCCTTGGATTGATCTTCTGTTGGTATGCTCCAGTCTGGCACCCATGACGGTAAGGTCTCGATGCTTAGCACGTGTTCCAATGCTGGCAAACTGAGAATGTCCAGGTTCTTATCATGCAGAGTTATAGTCCGCGCAACGCTTGTGTATATGGTTTGATGATCCTGAGTGTAGTCTACTTTAACTTTAGCCTGCGGCTTTGTTGACGTCTCTGTCAAACCCAAGAACGCGTAGACTTTATCTTTTGGATTTGTAGCTCCACAGCGGCGATGGCGTAGGAGCAATCCAAGAAGAGTACATCCTCTTGCACGGTAGGTGGCAACCTCATCCGCTATAGGTATGTAATAGCTAGCCGCCGGATGTGATGTAAATGCAAGTTGTGTCTTGAACGCAAAATCCATACCCTGTACTAGATCGGCCCAATTCATACTGTAAGCTCCCAAAAAGAGTGCGGCTTTCTTCGCAACTGCGACCTCTTGGATGATCCAGGAACGCTTGAACCATTGCGCCTCCAGTAGCGACAACAATGATACGTAATCGCGGCTCAACAGCCACGGCAGTCCGTACTTCGCCAGATCGTGGCTACTGAAGATATTGATCTTGGGGACCCTTGGCCCAGTGATTGCCGCTGCATCTTTCAGTTTCCTTATCAGTGAGATTGCAGCCTCAGAATTGCAGTTATTAAGCCTCTCCCCCAACCAAATGAGAACGCCACTGCATCCTTCGTATATCCGACGCATCAGTGGCAACTGCGCGCTCTTTTCCTTTTCACTTTTTTGGTTAATACATATGGCATCAATCCACAGCTCCCTGGCCACCTCATTATGACGAAAAGCGCGCAAGGCAGCATACAAGTCTGGCCCCAAGGCAAATGTACTGTTTCGCGGACACCTTTTCTTTTGGATAAATATCTTCATTTCAGCATCTTGCTTACCCCAGCAATAGGAGAGTGCCTCATATGTTTTGTTATCGGATATTGCTTCAAGCCTCTTCTTGCTGAGTTTACATTGGATCTCGTCCGCGTCTCCTCCGGGTAACAATGTAAGGATACGGATAAAGTCTCCTTCGGCTGGTAGTGGGGTATATTGAAAAGACTCCATGTTGCCGGAGAAAAAAGCATATTCCACGTTGGATGGGCTCAGACTTACCATAAATTTGCTGTAGATGGAGTGGTTATCTATTTCTCTACGTGCGGGGTTGACCTGAGCGTTGTCCATTGGCCAACTGTGTGTCAACATGTCATCGTGCATCCCTCTTAAGGCGTAGGACATCGGTTTTTATTTTTTTCGGCTGCAAATAGTGGCTCCCTCGGGTGGGCATCGGTCATTTGATTGGAAACAATGGATCGCGGTTACGTATCATAAGTGTTAGGTGCCTGCGGCCAGTCATTTCCGTGTTACTTCGTTACTAATCAAGTAAATAAAGATGGCCACCTTTGTTGTAGCCACTCGACTATCGTCTATGCACTTACCATATATTGCATGCATGGAAGAGAGCGAATGCAAATACAACATCAAACAAATAAACCTAACAAGAAAGAAAGCCAAAGCAACAATGTGCAAACGTGGATACTTCACCACTGACTTGTAACGCTTTTCGAAGAACAGCAAGTCGAAACTGAAATTTTTTTTGAAGCCGGAATTCTTAATCTTTCTTGTGAGCTTAAATCTTTTTAACATTATACTTGTCACGTCCTCTGGAGCACACGTGACCTATATTAGGCGAGCTCCTTTTCCTTCCTAGCCTTAGTTTCTCTCGTATTATACCACCGTCGCCCACTGTATCTATAGATGCACAGCGCGTGCCGTGACAGCTACTATATTTTTGCAACGTTATTAACTGTTGCTATAAGAAAGTAATTAAGTTAGCTGTACATATAAAAACATTATTTAGTAGAATTTTCCTAGTAGAATTTTAATTTTTGAATCACGAGACAACGCGTTGTACAGGTGTTTGGTCATGACGTGATCTCGTTTAAGTTAGAAGCGCGAGGAACACCAATTATCTTTTGATTCCTCGCGCTACGTCTTGTGTATAAGAACAACCTATAGTTATTCAATTAAGTCCTCATAGTCTAGGGCTGCTCACCCGGCATACCAAGACTTCCTTGGCCACAGGGACGGTGTCCCAACTAATCACCTATAACGGGACAACTGTCTTAGGCTTTACGCACTGAGAATCCTGCCTGAACTTGACCCTGCAACATGAAACAAAGATACGATATCGTTTTACCGGGGATTAGCGGAAAGGTTTGAGGTTTAAGAAGGATCTTGCGTGGGTGAAGCTGTTGCTGGTGGTACGGTTGATGACAGAGGAGGCCAGACCGTAGCACATTTTTTGCATGGAGGTAATCCGTTTTGGCGTACAACCGGATCAGATTTGGTGACCCTCCTGAAAGTCGAGGTCCTCCGCGGCTCCCCTTGCCTTGGTAACTCGTGAGGGAGTCCCATCAGGAGTGGGAATACCCTCGTGAAAACTAGAGTTGGCTGCTGCTGGTTTTCGTCCACCACCAATTCTTGGTCCAGTACTGGTGGCGAGACTCCAGAGCTCGGCCACTCAGGTTTGACTACCTCAAACTTGAATGTAGGTTTGATTCCGCGACGAGATGCTCTAATTTGTTTCCATCTACTCTGATCTTGTACCTTCCCTTGCTTGCAGAAATCCTTTAATGGCTTGCTAACACACCCTTGATACTGTTTTGCAAGCCTATGGAACGCAGAAAGTATGGCAAATATTGGTATTGACGCCTCATATGATGCGTTAGGTAATAAGTTCTCCCTCAAACGCGCATCTAAGAGGCTCGGCCGTTCGAGGATATTCTTTTCCTCGGAATTCCGGGACTGCCTAACATTGACATGCGCACATAATACATGCTTCGTCCATCTCTCGAGGATGTCTCCTTCGAACTTGTTATTTTCGGAAAGGCGAGGAACGACATAGCTTAGCAAGAAGCTTTCTGTGTCAGCACTCTCGGGAAAATACGTTTTGTACTCTGCAATCCCCAAGTGATCGAAGATGCAGACACTATAATGAATACTTCCCTGCTCTGGGGAGCGCACACGGGAGCCACCAAGTTTCTTTTGGAAGAATTGCGACCAGGAATCCTTTGATCGCACTGCCTGTGTCAACATAAGTCCAAGTACCTTGCAAGATTGGTGAACATACGTAAGTCTGGAGATATGGGAGCTGTCGCAACAACTTTGCAGTTTCTCATACGAGGGTCGGGGGATGTGTCGGCGAGCTCGTCACTAGGAGAAGGTTTGGACCAAGACCGGGTAGTTGTAATTGCCCAGAGATTATTTTGATCGAAGTGAATCTTGTCAGTGAGCTGGCCAATCATCCATGCCAAAGAAATATTAGCGAGAGTCATGTCCTTGTTCCCACCACCCACATCGGCGTGATTACCAGCAAACCAGCACTGTATCAATTTTTGGTGCTCAAGTTTTTTCCTTTCATCCCAGACCATAGGCTTGAAATGTCTGCGTGTCTCGTCTAATGCCAGAGCCTGAATAGCGAGTTTAATATTTTTAGGTATGCTTTCGCCGACAGTGCGATACCTACGCCGAGATGTTTGAGGGACATGTGCAGGCATGGGAAACGCAACCGCGCTAACCGTATCCCATACTGCACAGGCTTCAATCTGCACTTCCTTCTCACCCCTCCGAAGTTCCCCCCATTCCAAAAATGTCTTACATCTCTTTTCCAGATCTTCCGACTCTTTCGAATCTTCCCCATTCTTTAAATGCTTCCACATCTTGAAGAGGCTAGGGAGGTGGCGTAGTCCGCTCTTGGTAAGTAAACCGACTTTATCCATGAATTCAGCAACGCATCGTACGGTGAAGGCTCCCCTCGAAAAGCCAATAAGTACTATCTCATCAGCCTTACTTGACCAGTTAAGGCAAATGAAGCTATAAGCCTCGCGAATGGCTTTTGAAAGGCCTACAAAAAGCATTCGTCAGTTTCTCAAACGTCCTAGGCGACCACAAGGTACCGACCTCTACCAGTCATTGCATCGTAAATATTTATGATTGAATCCGTGCCCAGGCCGATTCCGGGTTGATAATGCACGATTTGAGAGATGTAATTCCTCTCGCTCTTCCCATCCTTACGGTACTTCCAATTGTCTACATCGCTGATGCATCGTGTAATCCTTGCCACATTTGTGAGTATCTTGGCATCAATGTCACCGGCATTCCAAGTTCCGTCGCAACAAACTATCAGTCGTTTTTGCGGGTATTTTTGCTGCCCAGCGGCAGGCGACACCTCCGAAAGGGGTGCGGCTGTGTGTACAGCGTGATCACTCATTCTGGTTTTATGTTGCTGGCTTGATCTCTGTCTGCTCGAGGTGGATTGGCGTCTCTTTGCTACGCCCTTAAAAGATAGTTAATTAGGGGATACTGTGCAGAAAGACGAGGAAGCAAGTTAAATCTGGAATTTGGGGAATAGTCAAACTTTCGGGATTTGGTGTACGTTTTCATGGTGATCACTTTGCAAAGCTGAAGCTACCGTAGTTACACAGCATCTTCACACAAAGTAATTTTGCGCAGATTAAAGCGTCGACGGATGGTTGTGCTACAGTCTCGGGGTTTTTAATTGGTGTTGACGTGGGAACCTATGAGGTACGGCTCGCGTCGACATATCAGCTCGAAGAAGCAAAGTCGTAGACGAATTTGTGGGCTGTTGGCTTGGAGACGTCGGAGAAAGCCGAACTCTTCTTCCAATGGTTATCCGAGGGTTCTGTGATCGGCAGTGATAATGCTGGCGAACTATAGCTTGTCGGCAGCCAAAGCAGCCCTTTTGGACAATACGTGAATCAGAACTCATCCTATTCGAGGGGCGGGTAGTGCGCTGTGGAGACCCGAATGCTTATGACTTCTTGTCGATCAATCAAACTGCCTGCAGTATTCGCACTCTAATCAGGGTACAATCTTGATTACCTGTCGCTACATCCCCAAACGTGCCTTCTTTCCCTTGGGGCTGACTATCTGCTGGCACTTCAATATTATTTGGCGTAAAAGAAACCATACCAGGCTGAAAATGCGAAGGCTAGCAACCACTACTGTATACTTATTCTGTGGCTTGCATTATCGCCTGGCAGATTACGGTGCTTGGCAAAAGTGGGGTCACGATTTAGCTGCCTCAATACCCCATCACCTTCGTCCACCCAATACAATACGTTAGCTGAGCCGGTTGCCCAATAGGTAGAATGACGGGAGACGAAATCCGTTCTGCATGTTTCTAAAGCTAAAGGGGACAGCGAAAGGAGGTCGACACCGGCTTAAATTGGTAGGGGCTATCCAGCTACTCGGATGATCTTTGTTCTTACCTTCTATCTATGCATGTCATTCCATTCTGCCGTTAGAGTTCCCTACCGCCTAAAATGCTTCTTGAACCTGCCAACCGCCTCATAATGAATCAGGTCCATTAACACCAGCTATCTTAACACGGTCAGCACTAAGACGCTAAGTACAAATCGAAATGGTAGCCTTACTTACAGAACTACGGATCCCTATAACTATACCGACCACACTTCTATTTTCTTTCCTCGAACCCAATGAGGATCGATAACTTCACGGCCTTCACTGGTCGGAATTGCGCAACGCTCGAAATTGACATATTCTTCATGATGGTCACTGTAGGAAGTAGGGGCTTACGGATCCACATACGACCCACCAGGTCACGTGGTCCGCACAACCCCCATTTTGTAGAATCTAGAGTAGAACCTAATACAACAACAATTACCATATCCATCAAGAGCAAGAGCACGGCCTATGAGCTGTGCCTTTTGCCCCGTGGAAGGTAAGGAGGGGATATCAACAGTCACTGTACATGAGTATTTCGGTGGTTCCCATGTTTAAGCATTTTTTTGTACAGAGTCGGCAAGTCTTCAATTTGCAGCACTTGCACTCAAATATGCACCAGTGAAGTTGGGAGTAGCATATTGAACAAATCTATTGGATGAATGTGAATTCAGATTTAGGAAGTTAAATGAGTAATTGCATAAGCTGGCCATGATATAAGGGTAAGTTGGAAGTTCTTCATATTTCAAGAAAGAGCAAAATGAAAAGTTTATTCGCAGTAGAATGGCGAGGCGAAGAAAAAGGCTTCGGTATCTAGAAAAAGAGGACTGATGTAATATATCTACCTTTAAAGCGATAACGAGTTGTAATATAAGCTGCAGAAAGATGCTGTTTTATAGCTTAATGCTTATTCCCAACCACGGATTGTTTAATTTAATATCGAACTCGACGCATTTATCAAAAATCAAGCAGCTTTTCGACGATGAGTGAAGGATGCTAGAAGTATTGATGCAAATACTGGCTGACTTTTAACTGACCAAACTGGGTTTGGATCAACCATGTTTCATGTGCTCACTGCTTAGTAAACATTCTATCCTGCAAGCTTACCACCAGTGCTGAACAAAACAGGCCGACCGGCGTGATAATGAATGGAGTGCTGTTTTAACAGCTGCGCCCATGATGGAGTTCAGCGGCCAACTAGAAGGATCAGGATTCTCTGATACACTTCCGGCACATATTCGTGGCGCTTTCGATCTTAGTGGTGATAGCACGAGTTATGAGCTGTATGCGACTGGCTACTAGGGATTACGCCTATAATAATGCTGGGGGCGATCATGAGTACTTTGTTGGATGAAGATTGACATGCACAGAAGCGAAATTAGGTAGATGCAGATCCGAAACCAGATATCGTCAAAGCTTCGGTAGACTCGTGAACATTTTTACTACGCAGCCCGTTTACAAAAAAAAGTTCAGCCATAATCCTAAGGACAATGCGTTTCTAACCCTAGCTTATTTTCTTCTCCACATAGATGCGGTATGACTTGCCAGACTGCTTGTCCCAGAGATACTCGCCTTTTTTATTCCGATAGTATTTCACACATGAAAGAAACTCGTAGTGGCGAGCTTGTTAAGCACTGCTTGGACCAGTAAAGTATCTCCATTCTGCAAAAAAATCTACTCTGTTCTTCAGCAGTAGCATCGCGCAAAGTAGCGAAAATTCCATGATTCTGGTGACTGGCTACAACGTAATTAACCAAAATAGCGGAGCAAGTTTAATAAACTTGCTATTGACAGCCTTGCCACAAGCAAAGGTATATTGCAACTTTTCTGTAACTTTATACAAATCGCGCTAAACTAACTGTTCATCTGGATTTCCTGACAACGTTCTTATGGCTTGGGGAATATTCGGCTGGATGGCAGCTACGAAAGCCGTGTATAGCAATAAAAGTGTCTGTATGTAAAGGTCATCGAAGTCTGTCATGATTGTGTGCGCAGTGATAATGCTAAGGGTGAAAGAAACCGATCGGCTCTCTACCTTCCAGCAGGTGGAATGACAGCATTATAAGATAGTCACAACAGTCATCTGCGCAGCAGAGGTATAGTTTGGGAGCAAGGGTATAATTAGCCCACGACATAATATGCATATGTACTCTGTGGATCACAAATGTGTGCCAACGCCCAGCCCGCACGCAGACACAAGTTCTTTCCTAGACGCTACACTAACACAGCCGAGGAGTCCTATCCAACAGGCTGGGGTTCGAAGTTACCACTAGATCCCTCCTCTAATTCTAACTGAATTCTGCGTCTTTTCCTGCAGTACGGGTATAATAGGAGTTTGCACCTGCCGTGTAGCAAGAGTGCGGAGAATCGAGTCGCGAATACGGCCGATAGGGTAAGAACGGCCTGGGCCTAAAATCAGTACATCCATTGCTATACAAGAGTTGATATTGCTACCCAAATAACATCGATGAACCCCACAGGCATTGATCCCGACCAGCCCAAAACCAGAGGAATACAGGCCAGAATGCATAGTAAACTCCAAAAGATACTACTTCCCAGTAGAAGAAATACGGACTTGCTATAAGTAGTAGTATAAGCAAAACACGGTATCCTACAAACAACCCAATATTAACGGCAGATATTGCAATAAGCGGGATTTTCGAAATTGTATAGAATTGGATATTCTGAATTGGAAACCTGCTCACGATTAGCTGCAATCAACGATACCTGCCTTGCATTAATTATACCAAATACCAAGTGCGATAAAGAGACAACACACCAAAAGTACTCTTGCACAACAAGCATGCTGAACCCATATATTCTTATAACCAGCAAGAAAGTGCCACAAAAACTCAGCCTAATAAAAGTCAGCAGTAAATAGCATATACCCACGTGTTGCAAATACTTCGCATACTAGCAGCAACCCATAGTTAAATAGGGCAGCTCAAGGTACATAGGTTGAATGTAATGTCGTGGCGGGCTTTGCCCAAACCCCACGATCACTACTTTTAATAGACTAGCAGAAAATGCGAGCAAGATGCAGTATATTGCAAAAAGCCATGGCTTGGATTGTGGCTTCGAGAAGCAACTGGCGACTCTGAAAAGTGCAGTAACAACCGCGACCGCAGAATGGGAGACTGCCAGAGGGAGGAGAATCAGGTCCAGTAACCTTTCGAGGACCATTTGTGTTAAGCAAGAGAAAAAAAAGAGTGGCAAGAATGCAGGAGACGTAATGTCACTGGTAAGAGAGTGGCCAGAAATGAATGATTTCGATCAGTAACGGTAAAGTAAGGCGAACAGAGTAATATGCGAAAGGCACCTGCAGGTTTGCCTCGTTCTGAGGCAGGCGATCCCCCACGTTTCGGAAAGAAGCAATATCACGATTAAGCCAATAGCTACACGGCAGGTCAAACTCACTTAGCTAGAATAGCATTATTAATGCTTCGATTTGGACAGTGGGTGGCGACTTGCAGGGTGTGGCTATCCCGAGCCGAAGAGTCTTCCTGATAGAGTTGAGACACGGATAGTGGCCCCCCCAACAGGTAGGCAGGTTCCATATCGCTGATAACAATGGGACGTGGTCACCGGATGGCGTTCCACGAGGCGCTAAATATGAGATAAATCTGGTCGGGTGTGAAATCATGCCACTGTTCTATGCCCTCGATCAGATCCCAGCATGGCGTACCAGTCGTGCTCAGATCCTGCTCAGCGTTTCGTAATCTTTAGAACCGAAGGTTCGGCGTCGAGAAGTAATTGTGGAGTGTCATTCGTGGCATGTTCCAGATCGAGTGACAGCATCGACTCACTGTTATTGTAAGAGTGAGGACAGTGATGTTTGAACACTAATTTAGCGCCACCATAGGAGCTTTAACGTCTAAGCGGTGGTCCGATGTTTTATCGTTTTAGGATGACATACTATAGCGCCTAATAGCGTACTTCGTGCCGCAATCGAAAGGCTGGAGGTGGTTGCCTACAATTGAGATCAACATCCCCAGATCTGTCGAGGCTTTTCGAGTTTTTTTTTTTTTGAGTTTTTTTTTTTAAATATGTATATATATTCACGTGCAGATACTTGGTGAATAGTGTTCGGAGGTTGGGCGCCGAGTTGCGTGACTTTTATTTACTAGGTAAAATAGAAGCTAAAGTAAGATAGTAAAAGCAGATCAGCCAAAAAGATAGAGTAATGCTAATCCCAGGGGAAAAAACTTATTAGATGTAAGTCATGACAGAATTATTAATTATGAACGACCACTTCTTGAGAGTCCCCTTTTCGGCAGCTCTCCTGCAGTGTATACACAAGTTACTTTAATTACTCTAATAAAATTTAAGTTACTTTAATTAGATTAGATTAGATTAAAGTAACCAATTTTTTATTAGAGTTAGATTAGAGTTAAAGTAATACTTAACGTTACTTTAATTTTACTCTAATTTTATAACTACTTAGATTTAAGTTATATTTGTTTAAATGTAAGTATAATATAGTTATACAACGGCGACTATTTACGATACTATTAGAAATTTACGGATTTTTTTATAGAAAATTCAAAGTTTTGTTAAGTCGAAATTCGGAAATAAAAGTTTATCCGTGCCGATATTCGCTTATTTAAAAACACTAGTCTTAATTCGGCATGTTTCGAGCCGGAAAATCAATACTCCGGTATCACGTGTCATTACTTTAATTACTCTAATAAAATTTAAGTAATCAAATTAGATTAGAGTTAGATTAGAGTAATAGCTTTTTTGTTAGATTAGAGTTAGAGTAATATTACTTACTCTAGAGTAATTACTCTAATTGTATACACTGCTCTCCTGTGCATCAAGAACCCTAGCAAGAGACACGGTGACCTATAGCTACTGCCAATGCAGAGTATTTCCATTACAGTAGAGTCACAGATTTTTAAAATCACGCTGCCATGAGCCGATAAGGCGTCGCGCGGAGGCAACTACCCCAACTGGGTAGGAATCCTTCGTGGTTCGTAAAACTTGTCCTCTAAGATATTCAAAGCATTAATCCCACCTGTCCTCCCTGGATACTTATCGAGCCCCCCAAATTTTTCGAGTATTACAAATTTGCTTTCACCATTTTTCATTTTTTTTTTAGGAAATGCTCCACCCTGGCGTAGCGCTCTTCGTTGGGAAGCTCACGGTTACGGTTGGCCATCCGGTCGCAGGTTAGAATTAGTGAGGAGAGGCCCGCGGCAATGGCCGTAGACACTGAGCTCCCCGTTGGGCTCTCACGTGAGTCCAGGAATGGGA
The DNA here is from genome assembly GCA_021307315.1 of Bisporella sp. PMI_857. Lineage (NCBI taxonomy): Eukaryota > Fungi > Ascomycota > Leotiomycetes > Helotiales > Helotiaceae > Bisporella > Bisporella sp. PMI_857. The sequence continues at coordinate 186,479 of JAJSPD010000070.1, forward strand.
TGTCGCCGGCCCACACCTTCTGGCCCTGGATCATGTAGTCGGGTTCGGGTAGGCTACTCTGCCGAAGTATTCGCCCATACTCATCACAGGCCGTGATGATCATGAGGGGAATAGATGCCTTAAAGGACGCCGGCCAGGCTTCTGTAATCCTCTCTCCCTGGTCATGGGTGCTGCAAGCCATCACAATGCGTTTGGTTAGGCCTGCATATTCTACTTGTGTTTTAAGTTTGGTGGATTTCTCTAGGAGGGCAAAGCTCATAGAAATCACGTCTACGTCCTTGCTGATAGCCCATTCAACAGCCTTTAATTAATCGTAGAGTTAGCAAAGTGGTCAGCAAATTAATTTCGACTACTAGGTGCAATACGCTGTGACACGATTATTGGGACCTTGGGAAGAGAGGGGTGGGGGGGGTTCAATGAGAATGTGAGAAGAAGCTGTCATACTCTTGCCACCCTATCGTTCGTTATTCCAGATTTGTCTTCTGTAACTTTGGCCACATAGAGATCACACAGTGGGTCAATGGCGCATATCAGATTTGCCATTTGGGTTCCGTGAGGATCGGACGCGAACAGCCAGGAGCCGAGCTTAGAATGATCGTCCACGAATGAGCAACCATCCTTGACCCGTGACAACAGACTCCTGTCGTCGTTGAGCTGACGCTCCCCGCCTGCATCAATTGGCTTGTTGTAGGATGACCGTGGGGTTATACCCAATATGCCATTGTCGATGATTGCCACTTTCGTCCGACGAAAGTTACCGAGATTGCGCTCAAGGCCTTTGAGGTCGTGGAGAAAAACAGCCAATTTTGGTGCGAGTTTTTGGGCTCTAAAAGAATTGTCAACACGTAGACTCTACCAAATTTGGCAGAATTGGACTTCGATTTTCAGGTCCGAGGTGAGTAATCAAAGCATAAAAATTTTTGAGACTTACATTTCGTCCAAGTTAACTTGCCCAGGCGGCGAATTCCAAAACCGTGGTTTTACCTCCCATGTAGGTTTTTTTGTCCAAGAACTCTTAGATTCGTCCGCCAATTTCTTCAATCCAGCTTCAACGTCCTTACGAGTCGCCTCATAGCCCGCTGCTGTCATAGTTTCCTAAGAGATATCTTATCAGCCTACTAAGCAGATATGGATCTGGGGTTTAAGAGGAAGCCGAACTTTGACGATGGAGATGGTGAGTTTTGAAAGCTAAGGCCCAGGACTTTTGTTAGCAATTGGCAACAAGTATTAATGGCGAGTACTGAGCGCGAATATAACATGCCTGTGTCAGAGTTTTGAGGCCATCATTGCCCAGCCAGTGACTGATTACTGCCCGTTTGCCGCTCGAATATAGATGCAACTCTTTGATTCTCTCCTTGACCTCTTTCTCAAATATGGAGATTGATAGGTCGAGGATCTTCCAGTCAAGGACCTCTACGTTGAAACGTTTCACATTTTGGGCAATTCTTATCTCATCGTGGGGGTTGATCAGCCTGTCCTGAACCTTCAGCTCGATTATTGACCTCACTCCCTTATCGTCGTGAAGCCAGTTGAGAACGTCAAACACCTCTACGTGTGGAACTGTGAAATGATTGTTGTGGTTAAAACTCTCCCTGTCTTCTACCTTCAAGTCTAAGGCAGGAAATTCGGCATATCGAATTGTTTCCTCGTACAACGGTAAAACCGGTTTTTTAGGGTCACGATGCTGGATCAATGACTGTACAAATTCCGATATATCGAAAAAGAGCTCGTGAACTATAAAATGCAGTATGAGTAGTTGAACACGGTGACCTATGACGACGTCACTTGTATCGGCGAAAGCGTGTAGTCAGTTGCTTACCTGGTTCTACAAACATTAGCAAGTTGTCAACTAAATGGGGATGCTTGGGCAGTAGTGCTTGGGTGCAATGCGGACCTCTTAGAGGATTACTTGATGACAATAAACGTAAGGGTACCCACCACCAGAAGCTTGTAAAATACGCATCAATTCCTGCATGTCTTTCTCCTGACGGACAGTCGACCTAACTATGGCAGTGCGTATGTCTTTCGAAGCTGTATCTTTCCTGTCAATGAATTTTGAGCTGGCTTTATCCCACTGTTTGTTGTTATACCAAAGGGGGTAGTGTTCTGCTTTGTCGCCCATATGTTTCCGCAAGGCCACTGGGCTCAAAACTGAACCTGGGTAGCTCTTTAGGAAGGTGTCTACGAATGAGAGCTTTTGATGTAGCACAGCAAGGTGAAGCAGGCCATCTGTTTTTAGGAGCTTATCCCACTGAGTTGCCCTTTCGTCCCAGATGTCTTTCAAATCTCGCTTGATCATCGTTTCGGCAATTTCGATCTTGTCTGCGTCAGGAATCTCGGCCTTTTCGATCAAACTTTGCAGGATCTTGTACTCAGGCACGCGGTCCGCGTTACCCTGGTGGCTAGAATGGTCCTTTGTCATGGATTCAAAGTAGTTCTCCATGGCTTGAATGATGTACTTGCTCTTGACGAAAAGCTTAGCACAGTCTGCGCCAAGGAACTTTTCCACAACTTTTTCTTTACCCTCATCCAGAGCCCACGCAAAGGTGTCATCGTCAGCATCTGCAATACCGGGGACTTTTAAAAGTACGTCGAGTGTTTCTATCCTTCCTTTATCAGTCCCCGCATCAGGAGAAAGCGCTGCAATTTTCAGTGCAGTCTTGCCCCTGTCGCTCCGAAACTCTTTCCACGGTTTCCATACTAGATCCTGTATTAGCTTACCAGAGTCGGTCGTGCCTTTTTCGGGGGTTAGGCTTGAGAGGCGCTCAATCTTATTTCCCGCAGGATCCTTACAGAAGTCTCTACCATAGGAAATCATGCGGCGAATGACCTTAGCATTACCCATTCTGGCGGCCTTCCAAAACGGGGTGGGTGGGGTTTCGTTAAGGGGGAAATTCCAATGTATCTCCTTGAGATTGCAAATGCTCCTGAAGGCACTCGGTTCCTCGAAGGCAAGATACGGCCTCTTTAGGAGGATCAACTCACAGAGGTTGACCCGTTCCTCTGCATTCTCTTCTCTGTATTTTGACTTGTAATCCAGGGAGTGGTAGAGAATCATCCAGGCGACGCAATCGTCGCAGTCTTGCCGTTGTAAGAACTTGGCGACTTTATCTTTATTAGTCTCTTTGTTGGTATCTATGTCCACGGCCTCGCTTCGTAGCATATCGAGAATTGGATTAACTATACTCTTCACGTTTGTATCAAACTCCTTCCCCTCTTGTTTCCATGCATCGAGCGGGTCGAGCTGTTCTGACACGGAGTTTTCATTGATCTTAGGTGAAGGCGGCCTTTGCGAAAATACCGAGTTTGGTTTGGGTGGCGTATTCATTTTGGACACAGGCCAAGACCTCTAGAGAAGTGTAAGGTAAAATGCGATATTTAGTCTCTAAAAGCGAGAGATTCTATTCCAGGCTTGCTAATGACCAAGCTAATAAGCTGCTTAGACTATTATATGGCGGCGATAGGATGCTTCGAGACACAGGATGACTATGCGTGGTATTTGGATTGCGTCTCTGCCTACGGTATGTTGTATCCTAGACAAGCGGGATAAATGCTTCCCCCCCCAAGATTTTGTGTCCCCTCCCTGTCGCACCACCCCACCGTAAAGGTCGGAGAACAATTACTGGCTTAGAAGGGAGTCACTGCGCTCGGATAACTGCTCCTCTGCACTCCGACTTGGACGTGCGACTTCAACGTAGGTGCTACTTATTACGAATTATTAGCAAACTGAAGGGAAATCGTCACACAACGGACCCGTTCTTAACGTGGCTCTGCGATCACTCAGTATACCTTGTATTGATCGCTGACTCCGTATTCTTAATAGATTAAGCGTCATTCTATTATGTTATTAGATCCAATACTACTTCGGTAACAGAAAACTACTTGAAAGCCCTAAACATCATAGAAATTACGCTGTTAATTACAGAAAGCCTCCGGGGGAAATTGAGGGAATAATTACGAACTGTCCATCCCCGAGTCAACAAACCTTCTCTCCCCAACAGCACGACGTAATTGGATTGGTCTCCCAGCTTGCCTCAGCTTCTTGAGCTTCCTTCAACTTCCTTCCTACCTTTGGTCCTACGAATCGAAAGCGGACCGATCCTGCGCTACCCTGCAAGCTTGGTGAGTGCTGCGATGGCTTTCTGCTTCATTTTAACCAATTATTTGACCTCCAGCATCTGTTGGAATTCCTCAGTCCAGGAAACTTTCAGGGGCGTCGTTAACTGAGGGTCCCTCAGCTTTCCGAGATTCTCTGGGTCGATGTTGCCGGTGCTTTCGATTTCTTTACCCTCGGGGTTATTCCAGTTGCGAAAGTTCCCTGGATTTGGAATAATGGTGAAGCGGCTGATGTTGCCGCCTGGGGCGTCTGGCTTGCGAAAAACCGTCTTCACTCTGTCCTGGTAAAAATCCTGAATGGTGCCGCTGTTTACGGTGAAGCCGAACTCGACAGAGTAGGGCTCGTTCGTAGTCCGAGACACGAGGGCTGCCGCCCAGATCTCGGCGCTCAGCCCAGCGCCATTGTTGTGAGTGTCGACCGGGTCCCGCTCGATCTGCCAATACACCCCACTTGGTCTTCCACCCAGGTTCCAGCGCAACCCTGACTGGGCTCTGTCAAAAATGATGCGGTCGAAGGAAATCTCGTGTGCCTTGCTTCGTTTGAAAGAAGCCTGGTTGCCTTGGTAGCCGCCTTGGATACTTGCCTCTGTCGTAATGGTGATCTTTTCCTGGCCCTTGGAGAAATTCCCCACCTCCATTTTGCGCCAGGGGGCCCAGGCTTGGACCTCTGGATCGTCTTTGCGCTTCTGGTCCTTGTCTTTGAAGTATAACTCAGCCCTGAAATGGCTAAGCCTGACTCTGTCCTTGTAGGATGAATTGAAAATAAACTTGAGAATCCAAAGCGACATTAGTCCTTCTGGTTTCTTCTTCCCCCCAGCATCTACGGTAGTTTTCTCCCATCCGTCGACGCATAGTAGCCGCTCAACTGAAACGGAGTCCTTCGACTTGCTCAACTTGTCTATTCGAGTGGCTCCGTCGGGAACATCCCAGGATTTCAAGGCCCCTTCGACAGATGTGTTGTTAAACAGATCCAGGTAGATGGTCCCCGAAATCTCGTCCAAACCCCTATAGTCATCGTCGTAGACAGTGTCATTGCCAGAATTCCCTCCCATCCTGTATCTCAGAAACTTAATTCTCGAAGCGTTGAAGGATGACGTTACTCCAAAAGGTTCTTTTGAAAGGTTTTAAAGGTTATTGCGGAGCAAAGTAGGAAGATTGAGCACAGATGGGACCTAAGGATATAATTGGCACTGATTAGCTTAAACATGAAGCCTACACATCATCTGGGGATTAACAACTACGGGTAAGTTACGAGGCACTCGGAACTACTATTCACTCCTTCGGCAAGTGTTACTCCAAAAAGGTCTCAATCTGGGCGTAGATTGGTCACATCCTCGTGGTGTGCAGTAATTTACTTTTTTTTTTAATTTCGTTCGCACTACGTCGCATCCTGGGCCTATGCAGCAGGTGCCGCGGCATGTTTGGTCAAGGAGGATCGTGGAAGTCCAGCCCTCTGTCGTACCAACATTCAACGCTAACCATTCTTCATGCAAATTGCAACTAGTGATGCAGCTTCCCGGTTGAAGACCGAGGCCTAAAGAATGAGAGTCATCTTCCGAAGCACAAGCGCTCTGTATCTGTGCTGTGAAATTGACAATTGGCACACCGCTTTTGTTATCCTCGATTGCCTTTCATCACGACGATCAACCAATCACCAACTGGTGCACTTCATCGCTGCCCATAGTTTCCCTCTACCGGGTATTAATCAGTTCATTGTATAGGCCTATTTTGCAAGACAGCCCTAGGCCTATCTGCCTATAAACTCCGCAATGGAAGAGACAAACAAAGTATCCTCAGGGACGAAGAAATTCTGGAAACTACCGCTGCATTTCGGTTCGAAATCCTCAAAAGGAGACGAGGCTGGAATATTCTATGTCGCAAACCCTTCATTGAATTTTGGCGACGTAGGTGCCACAACTACAGGCAGTTCCGATATCGCCAGCCGAGGTTCTGGAAAATACCAAACAGATGGAGCCAGAGTATTCCAGGAAAGTCATCATGAAGACGCAAATAACGAGGCTACGCCGAATACAAATGCTGATAACTCTTCCGGCCAGAGCCCAACTTCTGAGCCACCGGATATCCTCACAAGTGATTCCGAAATTGCTCGGGAATCTACAATTGCGATATCGCTAAAACTGTCTCTCTCTCTGGAACACAAAGTCGCCGTGAGGCTCTGGGACATCGCATACGAAGACCTGATTGCAGAGCATCCCAAGTTGCTAGATTCCTATGAGAAGACTCTCACTCACTACTTAACGCAGGAAGACAGAGAGGGTTTTATACCTTGTCGCCCCTCCGCCTACCAGCTGCCTCAAAACGAGTTTGCCCAGGCGGATCGTTCAGCAAGGTGGGGGCAGATGAACCAGATTCTCGAAATTTGGCTCAACAAGGTAGGCGAAGGGAATAGTGCCAATGTCGACAACAAGAGGACTGCCCAAAAGGCTTCCTCTCTCAGAGAAATTATGGGAACGGCTATGAAAAGTACTCGACATGTCGTTCTTCCTTGGGTGATTTCGTGTCTAGCTGTAGAGGTGGGTTAATTCGCATGACGTTCGTTCGTGAATTTAATGTACTAATGCTCTACCTATTAATTAGCAGAGATTGCTTTATTTTGCTTTTGACTCCGAGCTAGCTCGTTCAGATATCATTTATGTCACTTCAAGAATGGAATGGTACATTAGTTTGTCCAGGCTCCTTTTTGGGTCCAACCCTGGTAAGCTAGAAGAATTGTGGGAAAACTCAGATTATGACTCCCTGAAAGTTGGAATAATTAATCTGTATAAAGCAATTCTGTTATACCAGATTAAGGAATCGATAGCCCCGGTGGGACAAGACATACCACAAGATCAACCGATAGACGTTAGTCAGTTAGAGGTGGGCAGACCGGTGATTCTGACACAGGAAGAAGCCCTTACGACGGGCTTTAGCGGTGATCAAATCGAAACTCTACTCCGTCAGATATTTGGGTCAGGCAAAGTCAAGAAAGAGGTAGACGCTGGTCACGATAATGAATTAGTGGCTGAAGAGCGCTCTGACAAGAACAGCCACAAGCCAAACGACAAGCTGCGAGAAACATTGCTAGCCAATCTACACTGTGACTCTATTGACCCTCGAATCCCTGTTTCGAATAGTAGCTTTGGAAGCTTTCTTGAACTCCTTCATAAATGGGCGCTTTCTACCAAAGAATACCGAAGATTCCTGACGTGGGATGGCGAAAACAGCTGCCGTGTGCTGTGGGTGACTGGGACCCCTGGTGCGGGCAAGACGATGTTCCTGCGTGCCGTTGCCTCGAGACTTTCCACTGAGGCAAGCGAGGGTCCCGACTCGAAGAAGTTGGCATACTTCTTTTGTGACGGCAATAAATTCCTCCACGGAGGTGCCACATCAGTTATAAAGAACATCATCTGCCAAGTGCTTAAGGCGCAACCCTCGCTTCTTAGCCACTTGGAAAAACAGGTTAGGCTCACAGACCGAGAACACTTTGACAACCAGAATGACTTTTATGCCATATCGACCGTTTTCTATAGCATGCTAGAGGACAAAAATTTTGCTACAACATACTTTATAGTTGATGCCATTGAAGAACTCAGTATTGATGCGAATCGATACCCCTCCGGGGTGTATCGAAGCTCTTCTGAGGATGAACGAGGATTAGACAACCTACTAGGGCTGATCACCGCAACTTCTCGAGCACCTGGTTGCTCTGATAGGATCAAATGGCTGGTATCGCTTGATCACGGCAAGATTAACGCAAGGCAGACGCTGATAGACGCGGAAAACCACCTCCACTTAAAGCTCAATTCACATTTGCAAGGATTACGAGAGGTTACGAACCAATACGTGGCCTCAAAGGTTGGTGAAATTGCTCGGAAGACGCACTATCGGGGGAAGCTTCAAGTCAAGATCACAGAGAGGCTTCAAGAGATGTCTCCCCAGAACTTCTTGTGGGTGGATATGGCCTGTGAGGTCATAAAGTCATCAAACACTCCTTGGAACGCCATCCACATCCTGGGAGGTTTAGGAAAAGACGTCCAGTCTCTGTACCGCCAATTGAAGGACGGGATTAAGAAATTCGAGCAAGAAGACCCAGGATACTGCAACGACATCCTCTCGACTGCGGCTATTGCCTTCCGACCTCTCCGTATTGAAGAGCTGGTAGGCATTGTCAACCTACCACCCGAGGTTGACCCAGAGGTTATAATAACTAAGATGTGTTCCCCGTTCCTAGAGGTACGCGACGGTAGTGTGTATTTTAGACATCACGCCATTCGGAACTTCTTAATGATGGACTTGAAACAGAGCCAACAGCTATTACGAGAGAATTCGTTAATGATTCAAAGGTGCCTAAAGAATGCATTGAAGATCCCTGAGGGTATCAGTGGCGGTGAACCGAGGTCGGTCCGCTACGCGGCAACATTCTGGATGGCACACTTTTCTGAGTGTGGGGTGGGTGACTCTCACCTGGACAGAGAGGTCGAAGTGCTTGAGTTTAAGGCAATTTGCGATGCAGTGGCCTCGGTTAACGACTTCCTCAGTGATTATTCGAGTTTGGTCCAATGGCTAGAGATCCTTACAAAACAAGGGCTTTTGTTGGAGGCTCTGGCCCAATTGAAGACGCTCAAGGCTTCTCTAATACAAAAGGTATGTCTTTCACGTTATTACCAGGTCTTTTGAATTTTTGCCCACATGGACCTCCCATGATGCGAAAAGGCCCCACGTTTATGATGGAATAGCTAACCGCAGGCTCGCTTTGCAGATGCAACTTTTCGATTCCAGTGGCAATAGTAACCGCTCTCGGACCAAGCTAGAAGATATCCCAATCCGACCTCTCGTTCAGAACATCCAAGAGCTTATACGGCTTCTCAATTTTCACCAGTTGTTGGAAAGCCCCGCAGATCTCAACCCGAAGAATAGCCTTCTGTTTTGTTTCGTCAAAAACACGCTGAGGCTAAGAAAAATGCTGCTCCCGGAAGGGTTTCCGTGGTTGAGCACCGCTCTCATGTTATCAGAGCCAAGCAAGGAGCCATTAGAAGCTTCTCTACCCATCCGCTACGATCACAGCGGCTGGGTTCGGTGCTGTGCATACTCGCCTGACGGGCGGCTTGTCGCATCTGCCGGCAACGACCAAAGGGTACGTCTGCGAGACACTCAAACAGGATTGGCACAGCATACGTTCGACGACTTTGATGAGTACGTATATCGGGTGGTATTCTCCGGCACCAGTGCGGGGCTCATCGCCGCCTCCAGTTCCAGAAAAATCGTTATTTGGGACGTCCAAACGGCCCTGCCGCAGAAACAGCTGATGCTTGAAAAACCAGACAAGAACGAATCTGAAGAAGTTCCCCCTATCCTCGATATCGCCATTTCGATGGCGGGAGACAAACTGGCTGCGGCTACGGGAAATGTCGTCACGGTCTGGGACATCGCATCCTACGAGAGACAAGAGTTGTCAGCTGAGCATGAAAATGAGCAATACGGCGACCTAGTAAAATGTGTAAGATTCTCTCCTGGTAGCGGGGGCCTGCTTGCCTGGACCAAAGGGAAAGAAATAACTCTCTGGGATGTACCCAATGGCGAGGTGCGTCACCGTCTTCGAGGGCATGCGTCTGGCATAGGTGGGCTTGCATTCTCGCCGGACTCAACACTCCTAGCGTCAGCCTCGGATGATTGGACGGTGCGTATTTGGGATGTCCGCACAGGTGAGCTGCTTAACACCCTGTCTAACCATGGTTCATACGTCGTCTCAGTCTCTTTCTCACCTGGTGGGGAGCTTCTTGCATCCGCGTCATATGACACAACTATTAGAATCTGGGAGTTAAGTTCGCTATTACAAAGGGACAGCGGCGAGAACCCTCACAAACGAGAGCAAGTCTTGGAAGGACACAGTGACGCCGTTTCCTCAGTCTCATTTTCACCCCAAGGGCAGCATGTGATATCGTCGTCACACGATTCGACTGTTCGCATCTGGGACATTACCAATACCAAACAAGGAGTTGTCACCCCATTTCATGAGACGCATGTAGATGAGTCCGCTGAAGTGAGACCTGGGAAGAGGCATACACAACCCATACGCTTCTTGGCGTTCTCCCCGGACGGAAAAATTATAGCTTCAGCCTCAGGTGACGGTCTAACCTGCCTCTGGGATGGAGATACCGGCGCCTATCAGCGCTCCCTCGAGGGACCTGGTTGCGCTGTTACCACCCTCTTCTTCCCAATCGACTCGAAGCTAAAAATATTGGTCTCTGCATACACGACCAGCACCATTTGCGTCTGGAAGACAGATTCTGGACAGCTCATGCGTCTCTCGGGCCACAACGACTGGGTAAGGGGCGCCGCAATTTCGCCCGACGGACGACTCGTGGCATCGGCATCCGATGACAGGACCGTCCGAGTGTGGGACATATCTGACTTTGTCGACGAGAAGAACAAAGCCAAGGCAGACGAGGAAGAAAAGACTGCTAGGGTATTTCAGAGTCATGAAGACTATGTGTATTGTGTCGCCTTTTCGCCTGACGGGCGGTATCTTGCGTCTGGCGGAGACGACTACGACATTTTCATCTGGGACCTGGCTCAGGGCGACAAGGACGACAAGAGTAAGCCCGATAAGACGTTAAGAGAAGACAAGCTTTGCCAGTACGTCAGAGCAATCGTATTTGTGCCTGATGGAGAGCACGTCGTTTCGTCCTCGTATTTAAGCACGGTGAATATCGCGATTTGGAACTGGCGGACGGAGACTTGCCTGCAAATACTGAAGAGGGGAGGTGATAAGGATATCCAACCATTTATGACTCTGCAAATAGACGCGCAATTTCCCAATGTGCTGCTCACCGAGTTCGGAGCATGGCCTTTGGACATGGACACCCTGCTGAGGGGAAAACAGCCAACAACACTTCAACGGCCGCCTCCGCCACTGTGGTGTCCTTACGGCCTGAGCGACGACTGTAGATGGATCACTTATAAAAATAAAAAGGTCATCTTTCTGCCGAAACCATATGGCCCCAGCAAAGGCATTCAGTGCCGAATCCGTGGCCGTTCGGTAGTAATTGGAGCCGACTCTGGTCAAGTGATGTTGTTTAAATTTTCAGAAGATAAATACCCGACACCACCATTCTACCTTGGTTAAGAGCGATCTCTTGACTAATTTCGCTGCTTGTTAGCGTTTCCGCTGGTTGGTATACTATTATCCCGTCCGGGGGCAACACAGTTCTTATAATAGCTTTCTATATATTGCATTGATTTTTATTACCTCTCGGAGCAGGCTCTTTTATAGTGGTCAATTATTATTACTCTGTGCCTTGCATTTCTCGAATAGTACAGCGCTCAGGTGGTGATTCGCATGCGCGACGATGTATACGGCCCGCCACGGCTAGTTCTCAGGTAGAAGACCACACATTTCGTAAGACAACTTATAGCAAGGGAAGGAAATCTGGTTTCGCGTTGAAACGCTGATAACAGTTGCCCCGTGATTTTAAGGGACATACCTTTCGGCCCAAGTAGGGACAATAAAAGTGACGATGCTTATTTAGAGGCAACGGGCTTATTACTAGAAAGCAGTTGTAGCTGAGAGTGGTTGTAAAAGTCAGATCATCTATTTCTTTTGGACAAAAATGTGCAATATTCATAGATAATGTGCCTATAAAATAAGCAAAATGTTGTATATCTAATATTTTTAGGGCCTTTAGTTACAAAAAAGTGTTTAGTATGTCTAGAAATCGTAGTGTTAAGGAAGCGAGGTCAAATTTAAATATAATCAAATATATTACAACAGACACGTGAAAATCTGGGCATTACAGCCGTAGTTGTAAAAAGAATTCTGAACAACTGTAACGCTCCGTATTTTGGCCCGTATTCTATTGCTATGATACTCTCTCAGATCTTCTAATTGACCCTCTAGTCGATAGATCCTATTTCTGACAAGGGAGCTCTTGGGTATAGGTCACGTGATGGATTATTAGGATCATGATGATTTTTATGATCTATAAATCACTGGATTATAAGTAATCCAATGATCCAAGCTGCGAAGGTTCTATATAAATAATAGCTTTTTTTTAAATACCTGGATGTTTCTGTTGGAATGCAGTACATAGCTTTACGCTATCCACCGGATCGCGGGAATTGTGGTCTTCTGTCACCTATATTTACCTGGCAAAAGGCCGTAGCTTAGCATCAAAATCAACGAATACCAGAACCACACCAGCAAGAGCGTAGTCAACAGCTACTACGCCCTTTGCTACGTGGTAGGTATTCCGACAGTTTCGGTAAGACAAAAAGGGGAATTTTGTACTTTGAAAAACTTCTTTGACACCTGAAGCGTCCTGTAGTCATATGATAGTACACAATTCTGTAATCGAACCTACCTTTACACCACAAGCAAAAATAAAAGATCTGCAGTATGACTCTCGCCTAGGTTCTCAAAAATACAGAAGTTCCAATTGAAGCGTTGTAGCTTGAGGCTCGGGAAAATGTAAAGGACGACTTCACGAGCTCGCCAGTCTCCCCAGATAACTATTTAGCTAGTCTCGGTGCATTATCGAGGACGGTATACTTTGTTACCGGCCACTAATAAGATTCGAGGGGTTAAATAATGGATAAAATAGTGGTGTTATTCCATCCACCCCGCTATGCGCGTTCTGGGGCGACACGTTGTGTACCGTGAAAGACCCAGTGTGGTGGTCCCAAGATTAGCGAGCTTGAAGGCTAAATATATATGTGGTAATTTACGTCCCGTGGTAGTTATATGTTCACCGTGGCTCGAGGCATAGCAAGCACTATCGTTCGATCGAAAACAAAACGGCTACTCTATGTGTTACATGCAAATTATGCCGCCTTAGCCTGTGGTATAAAAGACATGGGTTTACAAAGGTGGTATGAGAAACATCCCTGTGGATGCACTGACCCTAGAAGCCCCCTCACTTCGATTGCAAAAGCGCCGGTTAAATGAGATAGCGTGTAGTAACTCCGTATGAACACACCCCGCGATAAAAATGGATACCGTTGAGTTATGGCTATACTCCCCACATTGCCTTGTCATTGAGTGGTCGATGTGGGAATTCTCTCGGTATAAATTGATGCGATCACATTCTAGGAGTCCGCTTAGATTGCCATTGTCATCAAATAGTCAATTTATGAAAGCTGAGCTGTCTCGGCGTGAAATGATACGATCGACGCTAAAAAGCGTCAAGGTAGCTACTAGTTTCCCATGCTATGTACCTTCTACCTCAGACGCTTTGCATAAATATGAACTACATTCTCCAATGCTACCAAGTCTAAACAGCATCATCCCTTCCAAGCTTACCATAACTGTCTCTGGTTTTGCCTGGCATGTCGAAAAAAACAACAGGGATAGCTAGACATGATCTCAATGTCAACGATGTTGCGGCTACCTCGGAAGTGTCCCGTTTGCTAGCCGAAGATAAAATACCTTGGTACCAGAAGAAGAGCCTGAGAAGGCTTTATGCCTTCCTAGTGCCGGCCGCTTTAGGCGTTGAGATTACCACAGGCATGAAAAAGATATACTGGCAGATTTTTGCAAGACCTAACGAGTTCTTTAGGCTTCGATGGAAGTGTCCTTAACGGCCTCCAGGCTGTCGACAAGTGGCAATCGCACTTTGGGTACCCTGAAAAAGCAACTCTGGGTCTCATCTCAGCCTCTATGGCTATCGGCTCTGTCGCTGCAGTGCCTAGTATTCCATATCTAAATGATCGCTGGGGCCGAAGATTTAGTGTCATCCTAGGATCCATTATCGTCGCTATCGGGGTAGTCATTCAAAGTGCAGCCATAAATATAGGAATGCTTATTGCTTCCCGCACCATCATGGGCTTCGGCCTGACCATCTGTCTGTCAGGTGCTGCTCAGCTACTTACCGAGTTGTGCTACCCTAAGGAACGCGCAATCATCATTGGTTGCTTTCAGGTATCATGGTATGTCGGATCTATCTTGGCCGCAGGTTTGACCCTTAGTACCTACCATTGGCGAACGGACTGGAGCTGGCGACTTCCCACAATCTGCCAGATCCTGCCATCGCTCCTCCAATTAGGCTTCATTTGGTATGCACTTTCCACTTGACTCATACTCAATAATAGATTTAGTTGACGTGTGATATATAGGTTCGTGCCAGAGTCACCGCGCTGGCTGATATCTCGGGACCGTCATGAAGAAGCTTTGGCCATTTTGATCAAATACCACGGTGAGGGTGATCAAGACTCAGCATTCGTGGCAGCCGAGTACCTCCAAATCAGTGAAACTCTGCGCCTCGAAAAGGAGGCGTCTACACACCCCTGGCGCGAGTTGTTCACTAGTAAGGCGAACCTTCGTCGCGTGACAGTCGCTTTTTGCGTTGGCCTCTTCTCTCAATGGGCTGGCAATGGCCTAGTGAGCTATTATTTGGCCAAAGTGTTGGCTACCGTCGGAATTACCAATCGTCTTAGGCAACAGCAAATCAACCTCTCACTCAGCTGCTGGAACCTTGTCACTGGCGCCACGGCTGCCAGTATTGGCACAAACTTTCTGCCCCGCCGTACTCAACTGCTTATTGGATTTGGCTCTATGTGCGCCATATTTTCCTGTTGGACTGGGGCATCTGCAGTCTTTGCCTCGGATAACACCAACAACTCGGCTGCCATTGCTGTCGTGGCTCTGATCTTCATTTACTACGCATTTTACAACTTGATGATGCCTTTACAGTATCTATATGTATCTGAAGTATTTCCGTTTCTCCAGCGTTCCAAAGGAGTTGCAATTATGCAATTGTCCAACAAGGGAGGAACTGGCTTCAACCAGTTTGTGAACCCTATTGGCCTCGATAGCCTTAAATGGCGATATTATCTTGTATATGTTGTTCTTCTCGGTGTAGAGATCTTCACTATTTGGCTTATCTATCCTGAAACAAAGGGGGTTTCTCTGGAAGAAGTGGCTGTAGTCATGGAGGGTGGAAACGCGAATGTGGAGAGAGTGGAAAACGATAAGAAGATCGCGATGGTGTACGAGGATGAATACCGGCGAGTCTGATGATGATATAGGAGAATTCTACAGACATGAATTACAAACACATTTCTGTTTTCAACCCTTTTTGACCAACCTCGGGTCAAGCTATATATATGCTACGATGACCTGGACTAGGATGCTCCGGGGTCTCTTTTATGATAGAATTTTAATATATTCTACTTGTACTTGTGAAATCGACGACTACGAGCTGTCTCATAAGCCGGCTGGCTATTTTTATTTGAAATACACATACTTCAAAATAGTTAATTCATTCTCAGCCCAGGCGTGATGTGTTGAAGTGGGTAAGCACATTTGACATAAATTAATCTATTCTTATAGAATATTGCTCTTCACTTGAAATTATGGGAAATGAATCCTGAATTTTAAGTATGAACATCAGGTCATGGAAAAACACAAATGAGGTTATTGTCGGAATACCTACCACGCAGCAAAAGGCGTAGTAGCTATTGACTACGCTCTTGCTGGTGTGATTCTAGTATTCGTTTTTTCATTGATTCTACAGCTCTAGTTCTACGGAGTTGAGTGAGATCGAGGTCCCACTGTTTCAGGTGCTGGTCACATGATCATAACTACATACAAAAGCTACCAACACCTACCAAGCTCAAACATTTGAAATTACTAACACTTAGCATAGGTATCGAATATATTAATGCACAAACAGGATAGGAAGGGAACATGGAATAACTGGTTGAACATCATCCCGAGTGAAACTGTCGCCAAACTTTTGCAAGTTCTGATCTCACTGTCTAGATGTCTTCCGCCTCTCTGGCTCCCGGCTATTACCGCCATTTATTGGATTTTTCGACCAGCGCATGTCACTTGCAAGAGCACAACGGACCTTTCTATTTCGAGGTTTGAACTTTCACTCAGAACGATATTGGGACCCAGCTAAAACTCAAGTGCAAAAGGCTACGCGCTTTTCATCATAGAGCTAAGGAGGTTTATAAAAGTAAGAGCGGGTGCTTCTCGTTTTGTGCTACGCCTGCCCCCCAGCACGAACGCCCCAAAAGCTGAGACTCGTACTATATAAAAGTGTAGGACATGCAAACATTGTAAATTTTATATATCAATCGAGACTAAACTAGCTTAATGTCAATCTTCTTTTGGAGCGTCTAAAATCAGAGACTATCGACCAAATAACCAGAAATAGCAAGCTATAGAACGCCTCTTTAAATCACACTGGTATATCCCTCTACAGATTCAACGGAAATTTCTTCAGAAACTCTTCCAAGGTCGTGAGCTGGCCTCGCACCTGCCCAGTGGACCAAGATATCAGTTCTGATTGCTTCGGACCATAATAGCCAAACTCATCGATAAACAGCATCATTTCCGAAACAGCTGCAGCAGCTTGTTGCGGTAAGAATCCACGGAAAACGTCATCAGGGATTTGGACATACTCCACAGCCTTCCCCGTCACCGTACTAATGATCTTAGCAATCTCAGCAACGCTGTACAGACCAACCGCACCGGATAGCACCTTTCCAGCATACTGGTCTGGATCCGCCAAGATTACGCCCACAAATTTGCCGGTATCGCTTACGACGTCGATGAGAGGAAACGGAGTATCGGGTCGGACCACATTTGAGATTGCGTATGTGCCATCACCGACAGGGTGCGGGGCCATGGCTCCCATGAAGTTTTGCATAAAGCTTGCCGGCGCAAAGAATGCACTTTTGATAGGTAAACTGCGGATATATCGCTCAACTTCGGCCTTGGCATCAAAATGTTTGACGTGCTGGAACTTGCCCCCGGAAATTTGGCTCGCAGATGGAAGCGTGCTCCAGATAAGGTATTGCACCCCAGCCGCGACCGCCGCATCTGCCAAAGCTTTGCCTTGCTGGAACTCATCTGTTTGACCGCTGGCGCTTGCCTCAACTATCTGGCCGGTGAACCCAAAGACAGAGTGGACCTCGTGGAAGGCGGCTTGGAGGGATCCCACATCAGTCAGATCAGCTCGCATAATTTCGACCCCTTTTCCTCTCAAAGCTTGTGCCGCAGGCTTCGATGGGTCGCGCGTCAGGCCGCGGATTCGAAATTTCTGGGAGAGCGTTGGATCGTTCAAAACGTAGTCGACCACAGAACCTCCCTGGTTACCTGTGGCACCGATCACAGCAAGAATAGGTAGGCCCATAGTGAAACTTTGGAACAACTGCGGAGCGTAACAAACTCAATAAACTCAATAGTAAATAAACAATGAAAATGAAAATGAAGGTGGTTATTTCTTGGACGAAGTATCCTAATTTGTTCATCGATTTGAGCCATTCTTATATATTATTAGGAACGTGATGATATTGTCCTTTTGAGTATTTTGCTTGACCAGTCGGTGATGCCAAGCCATCTTCGACATGACGAATGTCCCAGGGCCGGGATCTGGGGATGTCGTATCAATACGACATGCGCTAGGCCCGTGCTCCTATTACAGCGCTGTATCCTCAAAGGGGTTTGTCTACAACAGCTTGGCTTCGCTCATTCGGGCGACAAAATTACCCCATCTCCGCACGAGAGCTCTTCAACTAGAATACGAGATGGCTGTTATGCTTATTCTTACCCCCTCCCTCTCCCTCAAACGTCTTTTGTTGAGGTAGGAAAGATGTCCGATATCCGGCGGACAAACCCAAGCCGTGGCTTTCTTTAAAAGGCGCCTATTGGCCCAACACGTCCACATTTCTGCATCGGTTTTCAGGTGACTGTTCCAGCACCAATCAATCAATCCCAATATTTTGGCGTCAAAGTTGGCGTTTGCCATAGATTTAGTACTCAGCCCCGGGTTATATGCAGGGCTTGGTAGAAAAAAACGGTTACGCCAAATGTTTCTTCTTTTTACATAAACCGCCTTTACTTCTTGTCCCACTTTAGATTACCAAAAAGGAATGCTTCAACTATTCCATCCATCCCATAGCTGAGCATCCTAGACTTCGGCTTCTCGAAATCTAGTCAGATTCTTTGGTCGCAGCATGGAGAAAGAGGACACCTTCACGCATGTTGGGGACGCGAAGTCTGCAGATTTCACGACTTCCTCAAATGGTGATCCCACCAAGATTCCAGAGCAGAAGGCGGAGGGCCAGGAAGGCGACGCGGAATATCCAACTGGATTACCGCTTGCATTTATGATCCTCGGACTCTGTCTGGCTATTTTTGTCGTCGCCCTCGGTGGGCCTCCATTTGCGAGCGGCAAAGGAAGCAATGACTGACTGGTAAATAGACAATACGATCATAGCTACTGCGGTTCCCAAGATTACCGATCGCTTCAACTCCCTGGATGACGTAGGCTGGTATGCAAGTGCGTACCTGCTCACGACAGGCGCTTTCCAGCTCCTTTTTGGCAGATTCTACTCCACCTTCTCGAAGAAATGGGTCTTCATAAGCTCGATTGGAATCTTTGAACTGGGTTCGTTGGTCTGCGCTGCTACTCCCTCCAGCATCGGCCTTATCGTCGGACGTGCAGTGGCAGGTCTTGGATGTGCCGGTATTTTTTCCGGCGCGTTGATCATTCTTGCGGATATTGTTCCGCTTCATCGTAGACCTACTTACATGGGGGCTATTGGCGGCATGTATGGCATCGCAAGTGTTGCTGGGCCATTACTTGGAGGGCTCTTCACAGTGGGTTCCTCCCACCATTCCCAGCTTCCTGTTGACCTACTATTGAACAGGATAAAGTAACTTGGCGCCTCTGCTTCTATATCAACCTCCCAATTGGTCTCATCACTGTTGTCGCCATCGCCTTTCTGTACCATGGACAGCAAAATACGACTTCAACCAATATAGGCTGGGTCGCTCGCCTCAAGACTTTCGACATTATCGGCAATCTCTTCCTAATGCCAGCAATCATCTCTCTCTTCCTCGCGCTTCAATGGGGCGGCTCAAAGTATCCCTGGTCAAATGGTCGCATTATCGGCTTGCTCGTCGTTTTCGCCATCCTCATTATCTGCTTCATAGCAGTGCAATTTCTGCGCCCCGAACAGGCCATGGTCCCACCCCGCCTCATTAGGCAACGCAGTATTTGGGCCGGGTGTGCATTTTCATTCTGTATGGCAGGCGCATTCTTTGTCCTCTCCTACTACCTCCCCATTTGGTTCCAAGCCGTGAAAGGTGTCTCTGCTCTTCGTTCTGGAATCATGAATCTCCCACTCATCCTTAGTGTTGTTACTGCGAGCATGATTTCTGGGATTGGGACGACGATTGTCGGGTATTATACGCCGTTTATGCTTGCGAGTACGGTGGTGATGAGTTTGGGGTGTGGGATGATCACGACTTGGACGACTGACACGAACCATTCTGCTTGGATTGGTTGGCAGGCCTGTGCGGGGTTTGGGATTGGGATGGGTATGCAATTATCTCTCGTCGCCGTTCAGACAGTTCTACCAACTGAAGATATCCCTGCGGGCACAGCGCTCGCGGTCTTCTGCCAGACACTTGGAGGCGCCATCATTGTCGCGATAGCGCAGAGCGTCTTTCAGAATGGTTTGATCCAGAAGCTGAAAGAGAATGTCCCAGGATTGGATCCAACGATCGTACTTGGGGTCGGCGCTACTGGTATAAGAAGAGTCATTGATGGAGATTCGATAGCGGGTGTGGTGAAGAGCTATAATGGGGCGGTGGTTAAGGTTGTCCAGGTTTCCGTTGCGACGGGGGTACTGACGGTGATTGGTGGTGTGGCTATGGAATGGAGAAGTGTAAAGAAGGAGGGTGCGATAGTTACAACTAAGAAAGATAATGGTGAAGAAAGAGGCTCTGATGTCGAGGGACAGGAGGTCGAGACGGAGAAGCAAAGCAAGACGAAAACTGGGAGTTAGTTGTCCGGCCGTGTCACAGGACCACATCTGTCAGACAATTAACTCGTGTAATAAGGAAGTAATAGTATCGAATATGGTATATACAATTGACTTTAAACCTAGAATAGAATCTATTTACAGAATGGTAAATAGGGGTTACCATGCCAAGAGATGACTGGCCAAAATCAACCAATAGGCATGGCCGTTTCACACTATTCTACAACATCTACGGCGTCGATACCAACAAAAAATGAGCCTCTCAACGTATCACGAATAAAGCGGCTGCCCTCAAATTCATCCGAGAGAATACCACCATCCCAGTGTCACAAGGTTATCGGGATAGGAGAAAGCGAAGATGGCACGTACCTCACGGTAGAGCGTATCAATGGCATTGAACTTGGTGAGATCGATAAACAATACCACCAGCTGCCTGTATACGGTTACATCCTCGATGGCCATCAGAAGAAGAACCGCGGAGCCTGTCAAGCCGTGGCGAACGAGAATGCCGCTACCTTTATTAGAGAGACGGTGCTCCCGCAGCTTGCGGCCCAGAGGCCGTCCATGTCTGGGTTTAACGGCTTTGCTATCCCGCCACCTTGGTTGGCAGAGTATGAACAGAGGGCAGAATGGATCCCGGAGGTCGGTGACCAGCCGGTTATAGTTTTTGTTATATTATACCAGAGCCAAAGCTGATCATGTACTCGAACATAGCCAGCGTCCTTTGCAATCTTGAACTTTGTCATGCCTGTGTGTGTTGCATAAATGCCATTGTTCGGATACGCTGTGAGAATCGCCGATTGCTTCGGTACTATCCGCAAGAGCTTAGCACTCGACTTCGATTGAGGAAGAGGTTATTTAAGTGATTTTATACCTCGCCAAGCTGAGTGTATCCAACTTCCTCATTAAAGCAAAAAATGTTGATATACTTGCTGTCGTGTCACGGAGCAGCTCGTACGTCCTGCGCGAGCTCGTTTCTAGTTCTTGAGCGCTAGAGCAACGTATGCGGCATGCGTGTATTCTTACTTGTAGAACTAGAGGTCAAGCCAGGTAGGCTCTTATAGCCTAGGAGAGTGGGTCACACGCTCATGAGCACGTGCGGACCCACTTCTCCATGCATGACATGTCGTTTGTACTTCGGTCGTTAAGTGTTGGTATAAAGTCATGTGAACGTCCCATGACGCACAGGCCACTACCTGAATGTATTTAAGTTCTCGCTCGTAAGATGTAACTTAGAACAACAATCAAGAACAAGTCAACCACCTACAACGAGCATATATAGCACTGCGCTGAGATCGCGGTGCTACGTGCTCCGTGGGTAACCGACTTAAGCTATTGCAAGTCATCAATACAAAGAAGGTATCACAGAGAGTGATACCAACATTAAGCATGGTATGAAATTCTTGTTGAACCGCGGCGAGCATCTCAAAACCTTGCTGCAACACTCTTATAATTTCAGAGTTGGCTTTGCGCAGCAGGTTTGAGAGTTTCAAGATTGGGTGTCCCCAGTTTGCAAGATTTGATCCGAGGCGTGAAGTGCCCATGAACGCAATCGCTACGGTGCTTTCGGGCAGGTCCTTAACACGCCTTTGAGCCAATCCGCGAGAGATAAGAATGGCCTGCCTTTGTGTATTAATAGACTAGCGGCTAGTAAATATTTTGGTATATGACTCGCCTGCTCAACAACCAATCTACCAAGGCTGTGCGCAACAAAGATCAGAGGGCGAATGTTCTGTCACTTAAGTTAGCCTGCGGGTCTTGGTGACCAGCTTTCAACGAAATATATCGGCTACTTTGACTACAGCTCTTCACGGCTTCTCTGACTCGCATGCAATTCCAAGAAAATCATTGCCAATTATATGCACGATTGGTCGTAAACAGCGCTACAAAGGGTCTTACAGAATCCGTCCTCTTTCTCCGCATGGCCAGATCCGCAGCCAATGCTTTCCCATGGTCTCTCAGCGTGCCCTTTCCGGCCGTGCGCAATCTTTAAATAATGTCGGCATCTCAGCCAAACGTAATGATTCGCGCCTTTAGGAGATCTTTTACGGGCAAATCCTTTTAGCCAGAATACCTTAGCAGTCTTGTCGGTCCGAGTGGATTCGCGATTGCCGGTTGGACCGTGGACGAATACGATGCTGGATTTGTTGGTTAGCAGAGCCAATGAGGAATGGTAGACCGCTTACTCGATAGTGTTATCAGTGTTGTCGGATATTGTTTGGAGACCATAATCTCCGGCCGTTGAGAACAATTCATACATTGGCAGGTCGGGATGGGCATTCTGGGTATCCCCACCGCCTTTTAGCAGCCCAGCGCCGGCTTTAGTATTAGGCGCCGTTAGACGTAATGGCTTCTTGAAGAAAGACATTAATCAAATTAACAGTGATCGTGATAGCTACACCTGAAGCTCATCAACATAATTAATCCAACTGGTGTGAAACTGCGAAACATGACGGGTTGAAGGCCGGCCAAACTTTGCCTAACCTACGGCTGCGCCGCTGCCAAGTGCAGTTCGCATTGCCCTCAGCTTCAACTTGTCATCTTCATCACTTCGGTCTAGGAACTGCAAAATAAATCCGTGTCCTGCACCGCCGTTTGACGGCAAAGATGCCACGATCAAGCGAGTTCAATGGAGCCATTACCGGCCGCAACATCATTGCTGGCTCGCACATGGAGACTGGCGCTACCATGAACAATTACTTCGGAAGCTACCCCATAATGCAGGGCAGGTCCACCATCGTAAGCCATAAGAAGAACCACGTTTATGCTAACGTCAATGCCGCAGATGGATCGAGCCGAAAACGCGAGCCCTTCTCCACCGTCCCATTTTCCCCAGATCACGACTTTGTCGACCGCCCCGAGATCCTAGCGTGGATCCACGACAAGTGCGCAGGACCAGGCGCTCGCGCAGCGCTCGCGGGTCTTGGCGGCGTAGGGTATGTCAACCTCCGCTTCTCGTGTGGTATGGTTTCTAATGTGACAAAGAAAGTCGCAGCTCGCTATCCGATACGCCAATAATATCCGCGATGTGTCGCCGCAAACGTTCGTCTTATGGGTACACGCCAGCACCAAGGCCCGGTTCGAAGAAGCCTATAGAGGGATCGCAGATAGGCTTGAGCTTCCTGGGCGAAATGATCCAAAGGTAGACGTTTTGCGGCTGGTCAGCAACTGGCTCTGCGACGAGACACATGGAAGGTGGATAATGATTTTGGATAATGCAGACGACGTTGACGTATTTTATTTATCGCGAGCACCCCAGAGAAATGAATCCTTCGCAACAGCATCAGCACGGCTAGTGACTTACCTCCCTCAAAGCCGTAACGGATCGATTCTGATTACGTCTCGAAGTAAAGATGTGGCGGCCAGGTTAGCGGGAAATTATAATAACATCAAGGAAGTTCATGCAATGGGCGAAAGCCAGGCTCTCTATCTCTTCCGGAACAAGCTGCAGAGCGCGTCAAACGAAGAAGGTGCTGCTGATCTCCTCCGTGCTCTCGACTATATACCTCTCGCCATTACCCAAGCGGCAGCATTTATCAACCGGCGAGGTCGAATAACAGCATCTGGCTATCTAGATGAGTTTCGAAAGAACGACAAGAAAAAAGAAAGCCTCCTTAGCTGGGATTCGGGAAATCTTCGCCGAGATGGGAGCGCATCGAATTCAGTAGTATTGACGTGGCAGATGTCGTTTGAGTGTATCCACGAACAGAGGCGCTCGGCTACAGACCTGTTATCGCTCATGAGCTTCTTTAATCCACAAGGAATTCCGGAGTGGATCCTTCGAAAGCATAGTAAGAGCGTGGCGAAGACTGGCGACGAATCTAAGGATAACAGCGCGTTTGACGAGGACCTTGACACTTTGCAAGCGTATTCCCTTATAATAGCGACGGCGGACGGTAGAATGTGTGGGATGCACGCTTTAGTGCAGTTCTGCACGCGAGCCTGGCTTTCTACTTTCAGCAATCCAAAACAATGGGACCGGGAGTTTCTGGGATTGATGGCAAGAGAATTCCCTTTGCCAGACTTTAAGAACTGGGCAAAGTGCCAGCAGCTACTTCCACATGTTGAATCGTTATATGAAAGCGACCTGACCGACCATGAGTCTGTGATGAAATGGGCTCTAGTGCTCAACAAAGCTGCACGGTACATACAGACGGCCCTAGGGAAGTACGACGAGGCGGAGAAGCTATGCCGGCGAGTGCTAGAAGGGTGCAAAAAGGAGCTGGGTGAGCAACACCCTAATACGCTGACAAGCGTAGGCAACCTGGCGTTAGTGCTACAGGATCAAGGAAAGCACGGTGAGGCGGAGAAGCTGAACCGACTAGCGCTACAAGGGCTCGAGAAGAAGTTGGGTAAACGGCACCCCAATACGCTGACAAGCGTAGGCAACCTAGCGTCGGCGCTACAAGATCAAGGAAAGTACAACGAGGCGGAGAAGCTGAACCGGCGAGCGCTAGAATGGCGCGAGAAGAAGTTGGGCGAACGGCACCCCGATACACTGAAAAGCGTGGGCAACCTGGCGTCAGTGCTACAAGACCAAGGAAAGTATGACAGGGCGGAGAAGTTAAACCGGCGAGCGCTAGAAGGGTTCGAGAAGGAGCTTGGTGAACAGCATCCCGATACTCTGGCGTCCGTTTACAACCTTGCTTATCTTTTACACAAGCGCAAGCGGTATGTAGAGGCTTCGGGCCTTTACCAGAGAGCATGCAACGGCTATAAGCAGAAGCTCGGTACTCAGCACCGAACTACCATTGCATGTCTCAATAGTTTTTCAGCTATGCAACGAGAAGCAGAACAGGAAGGGTTGGGACAAAGCAGGACGTTAATCAACAACGGCAAAGCAGAGCATAGAGAGACGTCGACTCACAGCTTTACTAGTCTGACTAGCAGTGGAACCACGCCGAAACCAGTAGACAGCAAGCAGAAGAGCAAGCAAGGTTCACTCTACGCGCGCTTAAAGAGAAGGATTGCGGAAATGACCTATGGTATATAGATACTGTATAGATTCTATCTAATTGCTAATACGGTTATGTAAGTGACATTCGACACAGGGAATAAAAAAATCACATGAGCTAATGCGTTCAAGACACCAATGCTTCAAGTGAAACAGAACAAATCTATTCTTGGATTTAAGGAGGCGTCAAAGCATATAGTGGAGCAGTATACGTAGTATCTTATCTTCTTTTTCTCTCTATGTTATAGAGGGTCAAAGGGGTGCATGTGCCTTTATAGTAGTGTCACAATATATAAGGCGCAATAGTACTTCAGCAAATAGAGTTCTCTTCTTGCAACAAGTAGTTAGTAATTGTTGGAATGCATGTACATAATCTCACGCGATCCACCGGATCGCGGGAATTGTAGGTCTTCTATCACCTATACTTACCCGGCAATAGGCCGTAGCTTAGAATCAATAATCAAGGAGCCATAATCACACCAGCAAGAGCGTAGTTACAACTACTACACCTTTTGCTACGTGATAGGTATCCAACGGCAATTGCCACTTGATTCCTAGTCATAGGATATTCCTAGCATTACATAGGAATGTGCCTTGGAGCATGTGATAATGAAGAACTGTGGCCGTGTCACCTTGCCCTCAGCCCTATTTTCGAAAATCCCGTTAGCCCTAATAGGCCCGGTTCTGTGGCTAGCCTGAAATTTCAAGAGCGTTCAGGCAAAAGCCAATTTCGCGAGCGACCGTATCGACATCTTAAAGTGCTTGCTCCTAACCATGTTCTGGCGAAGGTATTCTACCACGCAGCGTCTTGAAAAAGGAAGGTCCGCATAGGCAGAGCTCTGCAGAGAATGGCTGTAAGCAGCAGTGGATGGGATATAGTAGATTAGCAAGAAGCTGGATTCGCCGAATCATATCACTACTCCCTGATCGTCCATCAAGGCGAGGAAAGCGGCTGCGCGAGATGTTGGGCGATTGAATGGCCCACAGGCCTCGGGTTGGTGGGAAACAGCCGAGGAGGCTTCACGCGCTCTGCTATCTTCGTTTCCTGTGTGCCAAGGGGTCGCAAATAAGGGAATTGGACTTGTGAGAGCGGGCAAACTGGATACAGGCTGCAGAATAGCGTCGATTCTTTAGTATTTTTACTACAGGTGAAATTATATACCTTTTTCCTGACGAGGCCCTTTTCGATCTTCGACTTGCGACGTGAACTGGCGGCGGCTGTTGAATTTCATCTTGTAACTGCTCTGCTACCTAGAAATCCGATCTATTCAACGATGACCAGTCTCCGAACGCGTGGCACCCATTTCTGTCGAATGAACAGGTTGCATAGCGCCATTCGACTGTGATCTTGTCCTCGATGGTAGGTGGAATAGGGTTGCGGTTTCTGGTGTGGATAAGAGGATAGAGGAGGAAGGTAGACGGGGCATCTATTTTCTAAAGGCTGTATATCTATTATTATTAATGACGTTATAGCCAAGGAAATATGCAAAACCCCCAGAAAACCACAAGTGCATAAACTGCTGTACTCCTCCTACTCGCACCATCCGACGTATCGCCTGCTACCGTACCTCTCGAGAAGCCGATCGTGGGTGTCCATTCAGGCTTGGATTGTCCCGATACAAGCGCATCTGATCGCGCAGGGTCAAGCTGGCCAACGAACTCGATTGAGATCTCTCCGGCTAATCTTGATACCGGCTTAAAAGTGGAATCTGTACTTGCTACGAAAAAGCCTTTGATAGTAAAAAAGGCTGTTTGATTGCTGAACTGTCCGGAAAGTACGGGGTCCGTTACGTTAAGCAAGTTATAATTGCGACCAGCATCTTTTTCGTACAGTAATAGTGCTCCCCACCAAGATTCGGTCGTGTTCGTACATTGGCTCATGTTAAATTCGACGGAAACTATTCCCTTGTCGGCTGACCCAGCGAGGGAGTAAGAGGTGTCAGACAAATACGTCGTCGTCAAATTCCACTTGGGAGAGCTGGCTGAGTCGGCGTCGTCGTATCTATTTTTTTTGGGGCTACCAATACACATTGTCAGCAAGTCCAAATCACGTCTAGGGTGGCAAAAAGTGAAGATACCTCATTGATTCCAGGTTAAATATAAAATCATTTACTTGACCGGAATAGGGTGATCTGTAGTCTGCGGTTGGCGTAAGGTTGAGGTTTTCCGGCCATGATTTAGCTAAGAGCATAACTGGATTGCCTCCTTTATCATACCCATTCGGCTTCACGATAGCGACGAGTGAATCGAAAGAGACGACAATGTCCTGATCTCGAAAATTCGCACACACTTTATCATCCTCACCGGTACTCCAATCTTGGGAAGACAGGCGGAAACTGGTGGTGCCATTGTAATATCTCTCAAGTGTATCAGCCTGCGTCCGAGGTTCAATTCGTACCGTATACTCACGATCCAGTATATGCATAAAGATAATATGCTAGGTCAGTGACATTTTCCGGACGCCAATTTAGTTTTGGATCTGGATCCCAATATTTATCTTCACTTGCTAGTGCCACGGTGACCAACAATAGGGTCCATATAAAGCAGAACATATTGTGCGTTATTTTCGCAGGAAGCAAAAGTGTCCGAAGTCGCTGGGAGCTGGGACAGTTAAGTACTCCACGGCACATGCCCAACTGGGGGTAGGCGTTGTATAAAAGTACATGAGCTCTTCTCCAAGAAAAGCCAAGAAAGCCAAGCTCAATCCTTGGACAAACCAAGCTTCATCGGCCTACACAATACTCCGTATTACTCGAGATTGTGAGACGACAAAAATATCCCCACAGACTACTATGGCGCATGCCAATTAGAACAATCTACTATTATGGAACGCTGGGTGGGAAGGCTTATGTATACTCAAAAAATGGCCCGGACGAGTATCCCGTGAAGTATATCCTGTGAACCTGGGCTGTGGGAAAAGGATCGGGAATGATCACTCGAGTGCAGCATCTTTTCGCTCTAGGGAATGTAGCGACAAGTTTTTCTATTGTGTTCTGTATAAGAGCTTAAAATAGATGATGTATCTATTTCTTGGAAGAACTCTGCCTGTCCCGGTTAGGCAAGCATATGCCAAGCATAGAATAAGCCATGCCAAGAAGACGCGTTTCGCGTTTTGTGCTTCTGCGTTGCTCAATTGATTCGACTATAAAAACTGCTGCAAGTAAATTTGTAATTAAATAAATGAATAAGCCTAGTGTAAGTAGAATTCTTTATGACGTATGTATTTAGCATATGCTGAACATATACCAGAACATAGGCTTGAGAGTTTCTTAGCGATTTGTCAAGGAATTAGCTGGCCTGGGCCAAGATTTTCTAGCCTGGCCCAACTGGAACCCAGGTTTGGCCAAGAACTCCACTAAAAGGGGGAAAATTGGAAAGAGGAATAGATTGACAAGCTACTAAATCTAAAGCAAATCTTTACTTTTGCTTTGTCTGCTCAAAATAACACAACTGATTTACTATGTATTTAATTCCACACAACACAACTTCAGAGTAAGTCATACAAAATCATGGGATAATTCCAAATCTCACTTCTATTCTCGCTAAAGTTTTGAGGCTATGACTGACTAGGTGATGCAATAATAATCATACCGTGATTCTAAATGATTGTCAAAAAAACATCGGAAACTCAAGCTCTTCCGCCAATTTCGTTAATACCGTGCCCTCTATTACAATCTATCCATCTACCAAGCTGTGTGTCCTCCATCGATCCTTAAATCTGCCCCCGTAACAAAGCTGCCCGCCTCACTCAAGAGAAACATGACCGGGCCTCGATACTCATCCGCCGTCGATAAACGATTCAGCATGTTATCCTCAGACCACTCCTTCTCGCGGTTTGGCTCCGACAGGGTTTCGCTTGTCATACGGGTCTTGATATATCCTGGGCTGATAGAGTTGACGCGGATCACCGGGCTCCCTACACGACTCCCCCATTCCGCTGCCAGGGAGCGCGCGAGCTGCACCACTGCCGCCTTGGAGGCGTTGTACGCCGCGGTGTCGATGCCCTGATGACGAAGCGTGAGCAAAGTACAAAAAACTCAAGTACCCAGGCATCTCACCTTGTTACTGCCATGCGCACTCATGCTAGCCACAAACACCATACTCCCCGCAACATCGCGCTTGATCATCTCCCTCGCCGCTGCTTGCGCACAGATAAATGTGCCCGCAAGGTTGACATCCATAATCCTCCTCGCCTCCGCGACCGAAAACTCCACTGCCGGCCCGCCGCCTGAGATCCCCGCACAAGTCACCAGCCCCCGCAGCGGGAACCGCGTCTTCGCGATCGCGGCAGCTAACAGCGCAGCTACGTCGGCCTCGCTTGTGATGTCGCACTCGTGGTACCACGCCTGCGCTCCGTGCTGCTCCGCGATGCGCTGGACCTTGGCCCATGGCTCCAGCAGTGGGCTGGCGGCGCGGTCGACGCAGATGACATCGCCGCCGGACTCGAGGACTGAGCCGGCGACCTCGAGGCCCATGGCACCGCCGCCGCCGGTTATGAGGATGGTGCGCGCGTCGAGGCGAAAGAGGTCTTTAGTGGGTAGCGAGGCCGTGGATTGCCGGGGCTTGAGGCTGCGGTCCCTGCTGGCGGACATGAGCGCTGCTGTTTATTCGGCGCTTGCGAATTCGAGAGATTAACTTGGATGCAGTTCAGGGGAATATAGGCTTATAACTTGCTACAACTGAATAAATGTAGTCGTATTTAAAAAGCGCCAGTATTGAACCTGTTGCGGGTATATTAGTTGCGATTCTTGAAATAGCTAGATCTATATTGCAGGCGGCAGCAATACCATGCTAAAAATCAGACAGTTGATGTGACACATCGAAGTTTCTGAAGCTGTTCCTGTATGGTTGTTCAGTCACGGAACAAGCGGTTAAGCCCATGACACACCCCTGTTAGTGTTGTCAGGATTTGAGAATCTAGGTAGCTGACATGTCCCTGACTATGTGGGGAACGCTAGCGCGGAAGACTTTTCACACACACACATTTCTACAATTCTGTATTATCTATATAATATTACAATATCTCCCGTGTCAGGAATCGGCTTACGTAAGTAGGCCAAGGAGCTAGACAATACCTGCCACGTATATATTTACGGCTTAGAACTGTAGATAATATCATCATCTGTATCGCTCCCACAAGCCTGTATTCAATCGCTGTGATACCCTCACAAATCCTCCTGCTTCATAGAACACATTTCTGACAGACCGTCCGAGCCCTCGGCGGCACGTCGGGGCGAGGCTACTTACGAGGTATCTCCTTCGAGCTTGCGAGAAGGCTGAACCTCGTTACACACATAGAGAAAACAATAGAGAGCCTGTATGGCATCCCCAATTCTTCCTGCTTATCATTGTGTATTTCTCGTTCTGTCAAGTGTACCCTCACAAGACGGAGAAAGGCGGCCCGCCAGCCGTCAACAGAATTGCAGCTGGATCTTCAAGTTCTTTCCCGCCCCGCCGCCTCACAGAGCCTATAGATTCTGTTGTTAAACAAGTCTGCATGCACATTATAAACATGCATGAATTGCGGGAGACTTAAAGGCTTCTAGATTTTGCCGGAAATAGTCTGATATTACCACCACAGTCAAACCTGGTTATATCGGAACTCGTTATATCGGAAATCTCTGTATATCGGAATGAACCTTGGATCCGCCGAGCTTTAGGTAGCTATAATGGACCTCGTTATATCGGAAACCTCTACATATCGGAAGGTTGCTTTGGCACCGAGCGTTCCGATATAACCAGGTTTGACTGTATATGCATGTACACATAATTATGTCCATGGCGTTAACTCACCCCTGAGATGGTAGATAGCTGTAGTATGTCAAGTCAGACTTGGCTGTCGTGGTATTGGCATCGTCATTTTTCAAATACAACGTCAACGTGTGTTATATTGAGCCGTATATTGAACTTAACCGAAATAATTCCGGCTAGCAAATATTTTTGGCGTTTTGTAAGTTTAGAACTATTCGCCAAGGGTTTAAGCACTAGGGTGCAAAAAGTGTCGACCCCCCCTGCTAGCGTGACTACATATACGCAGTTTCAGGGCTGCAGTTTTAAATGTACGCATTTTTACTCCCCTGAAGCAACCGCGCTAGCAAGGGGGGGTTCGACACTTTTTGCACCCTACTGTAGAAGAGAAATATGTGATCACGTGAGTAATTTGGCCTACATTCCGACATTTTTCAGCCAATTACTTTGCATATAATTAGCCGAGTCTGTACTAGAGGCAAGCGCAATAGCATTACTGGTCGATTGTCTAGCACCGGCTTTAGTTCGACAGTTGCAAAATGTTGCTATAAGTTGAGCATGTGATTTTCAATTTTCTGTCTTGCTAAGCTTTTGCATATTAATTTCCCTTTCTGCGATTCGAGTTTTTTACCTGTGAACAAAGTGCTGCAATGGCATTTCGCTCTATTTACGGGGGAGTAAACAATAGGGATTAATTGTACTGGGTTTGGTAGGTCGTCAGTTACTTTTGATTATGTGGCAAGCTAGTTGGAACCTCGGCCGTAAACTAGCTTTTCACGTGTTCCACTTTCGGTCTGCACAAACCCCAGCCGTGCGCTCAGGCTAGATCACCATTAACTCAGGCTAAAGTAGCAAACGCTCAGTTCCAAGGATGGAAGTGGAAGTCTAGATGTCGGTTTTGGGTCGTGTATTCGCTGTTTGCAAGTACCTGTCACAAGCCTGCGAAATTGGGAAAGTTGATTGGATGCATCAATGTGGGTCACATACCTGGAGCACTTCAGCACCCTAGAGAGAGAAAATTCCAATCCATTATCAGTGACTGCAACTGAAGAGCAAGTGTGTCGGCTAGACCTCCATTTTGCGGTTGGTGGAGAGACTGCCACTAGCTTCCTGTCGCTGGAGCTATCTGCGTGATGGAGGGCTCAGTCCCTGACCATCTGAGGGGGGAGGTGGTATTGCGAACAATATGTGGTTGGGAAGAGTCCTTATTGGTTCCAAGATGCCGTGCCTGCGTCTTGCGAGAAGGATTAAAGAGGGGAAGAGACAGGCGTTTAGTCTGCAACTACGGGTGATGTCAAGTATATAAAGGGGTCCCAGTTCGCAGCACGCTCCGAACTCGCGGTTCTCGGTCTCAAGGTACACCTATCAATGAATGAGTAGACCGTTTCGCCACATGATGGTTACCATCTTGGCGTGCCTCGTGGCCCTTGCTGGCGCGGCCACAGCCCAGCAGAGCGTCTGGGGCCAATGTGGTGGGCAGAAGTGGAGTGGGCCGACGAACTGCGTCGCGGGTGCTAGATCATCACCCACAGGCACTACGCAAATCCCAACCACGACCACCACGACCAGGACCACGGCTGCGGCCCAGCCCCGTATGGGAATAAACTTTCCCAAGGCCAACGGAACGCGGTTCACCATTGATGGGGTGACCAAGTACTTTGCGGGCACCAACTGCTACTGGTGCTCCGTCGGGGGTATCAGCAACGCTGACGTGGACCTCGTCTTTGACCACCTCCAGTCCTCGGGCCTTAAGATACTCCGCGTCTGGGGCTTTAACGACGTCAACTCGGTTCCGACTAGTAACCAGACCTGGTTCCAACATTTGTCGGCCTCCGGGTCAACCATCAACACCGGGGCCAACGGTCTCCAGCGACTCGACTACGTGGTGCAGGCGGCGGAGCGGATAGGGGTTAAGCTCATTATCAACTTTGTCAACAACTGGGATGATTACGGCGGTATCCGGGCGTACACGCAGGCGTTTGGGGGCACGCACCAGCAGTGGTACACCAACACGGCGGCGCAAGCGCAGTACCGGCGGTACATCGATGCCGTGGTGACGCGGTACCGGATGAGCAGCGCCGTGTTCGCGTGGGAGCTCGCCAACGAGCCGAGGTGCCAGCTGTGCAGCACGGATGTCATCTTCAACTGGGCCAAGACGACGTCCGAGTACGTTAAGAGCCTCGACTCGGGCCATATGGTGACGCTGGGCGATGAGGGCTTTGGCCTTCCCGGGGATATTACTTACCCGTACTGGTACATCGAGGGTGTGGACTTCCAGAGGAACTTGGGTATCCAGACGCTCGACTTTGGGACCTTTCATCTGTATCCTGATCATTGTAAGTGCGCTCCCACCCCTCCTCCCTCCTCCACTGCCTGCCGCTTTTTAAGCACAACAAGGGAAAGGAAACGGAAGCTAACGGGAGTCCCCTTTCAGGGGTCACGACGTATACCTGGGGGGCTAAGTGGATCAGTGACCATGCGGCTCTCTGCGCAGCGGCCAACAAGCCCTGCCTCCTTGAAGAATGTAAGACTCCTCCTTTACGCCATGAGCTCTTGCATCAAGTATGGCACACAAGCCGAATAAGCCATTGTCGTCTGAAAAGTCTTTGCTGACTCTGGCTTGCGTGATACGCGTAGACGGGACGACTTCCCGACATTGCGAACTCCAGCGTCCGTGGCAGGTCACCTCGGTAGGCGCGACAGGCATGGGCGGCGACGCGTTCTGGCAACTCGGCGACACGCTCGGCACGGGCCAGACGTCCGATGATCGCTTCACCATCTTCTACAACACGACTGACTGGACGTGCTTGGTGACCAACCATGTTGCAGCCATTGGTTGATTTATGGGGCTCGAGGTGGTCTCGACGGATGCAGCGTTCCCATTACTACTTCCCGGGATATTTCGACCCTTAATATCGATACTATACACCACGCAATATGAGATTTTAAATTTGTATACGCACCACGGCAAAATTCGCGATCTTTTATTATATTATAGTATACTACGATATACTATAATACTAACTTTAAATGAAGCTATTTCCAAGTTAGTAATACGCTTCAAAATACTCGATTACTAACCTATTGTCAAATCTCCGTCGCTGAATAACACGTGACTTACCTGTAGCCAAGCTCCCAGAACTTCGCATGTACGTATAACCTGCTCTCCTCGAGCTCTTCTCTCTTGCCCAGCTTTAGATTCTCGTATTATACCACCGCTGCCCACCATATCTGTAGATGCACAGCGCATGCCGTGACAATTTCTACCTCGACCCATTGACGGCGTTGTATTTCCAAATATAAGCAATTTTACACTTAAAATCGACTTATTTTCGAGTTTCTAAAACACCGAAAAGATTAGAACCTGGTAATATTAGCGACTTTCATTTCCGTAAAGTCGTTGGTGCGTCTAAGAGCCGCAAGCTTATTGCCCAGGAAGCCTTTTCACAGGCGGGCTATTTTGTAGTATAACTCCTTTTATAGCATAGTTTTTGTTTCTAGTTGTATCAAGAATTTTCGTAGTAGTGTTTAGGAAAAGCAAAAAAGAATATTAGTAATAGTGTTGTAATAAAGAAAAGGAAGTTGGTGATGACAAAAAACAGAATATCCTCAATAATTTAGGTACGTTTTAGCTGTAAAGCCGCATTTCAGCTGGCTTACTAGCCTTGGCACGGTATTATAGTATATTGCCAATATGATATGAGATCAAATGTTCATATTAATACTAGCGCTCTACAAGATATCTCATACTAATGCTAGAGTAGTATCAAATAGTCGATGTCATATGGCTCGAGCCTCGATCACTAAATATCACGATACTAGTGCCTTAGTTGCCGTTGAAGACCTTCATTGTATATACGGCAAATATCTCATATACCACCATTAGCCTGTATTATTTCTGAAATACCACACTTTTGTTTGGACTCTTTCTCATATACCACTACTTTTTTCTTGGCACCAAAACAGTGGTATATCAGATATACACCTGCAAAATGATGGTATTTCAGAAAAGAACCTGTTTCATGTTGTATATCTGAAATACTATCATTTTGCAGGTGTATATCTGATTGTAGGAAGACCCGGGTTGCAGTAATTACTTATACTTTAACCCGAGGGCACGCACGCATGTGTTTGATGCGTAATGCTCGTTGAGGTTGGTGGATAAGTCTTGATTGTTGGTTGATTCTTGATTGTTCTAAGCTCTTGTTCTAAGGTGTTGAGTAGGATCGAGGTCCCACGTTTCAGGTGCTAGTCACATGATTATAACTACATATAAATGGCTACTAACAATAAATAGAACTGGGATATAAAGCAGATTGAGTATTTAGAGTATTACTATAGATAGCTTTCAAAAAAGTACCCTGTTTTCTGATATACTATTGTTTTACGTGCTTATATCTCATATACCATTGCTTTACGTGCTTTTATCTCATATACCACAAGTGTGGTATATGAGAAAGAGTCCAAACAAAAGTGTGGTATTTCAGAAATAATACAGGCAAATGGTGGTATATGAGATATTTGCCGTTGTATATAATGTTTGGCTGGGTCGCAAATAGTCTTTTTCTCTTTAGCAGCACCCTTCCAGTCAGACTTTCCGAAGTAGATGGTGTGCACGGAGCCAATTCTATAATCCTCTAGGGACGACGCCTTGACGCGCGAGTACTTCGGGAACCAGGGAACCTCAGCACCGAAAGAGGTGACGAGTGCCTAAACTTGACCAATGGACGGGTTGATCTCTCTGGTAGACATCGGCCAAATTTGCTGCCATGGTTGTGGCTATGAGAGTTGGAAAAGTAATTAGTTACTGTGAATTCTTGGCATCAAAACAGATTGGATGGTGTGTATTACAAACCTTGAACGTTTGCAAGATGTTTTCGTTGTTGCTGAGAAAGTTTTGGGTGATGGTGACGGGATGCTTACATATACGCGCGGCACGGCAACAAGTTACAAGTGCACTGTTGTATTGACTCGGGCGCCGTATCTCGGGCCTCGCGCTTATCTTGGTTGCCGAAGCCACCAAGAGTAAGCATTATTAAGCTTTTCTTAGCAATCATTCAGTTCCTCCAATCATTACTAGTTACCAAGCATATGCAAGTGTGATGTGCTGGGGGAATTGTGCAATTGAAGTACAGTAGATGGTGCCTTTTTGATGCCACCTAATGGGAAAAGCACGTAAAGCATAACATCGGGCGGTTCAGAAGATGCCCATTTTGATCTACACAAAGTATAAAGTTTTGAAGAGATCCGCGGGGGGTTAGGCATCAAAAACTGCTCCATCGCCTCCAGCTCCACGATTCAACAGCAACATTTGATTCTCATCTCGAATCCATCTATTTCCTTGTCTCCATCACAACACAAACATGGCCAACCGAGCCACCGTCATCTCAGCAGCCAAGGCTCCCCTCGAAGTCCAAGAAGTAGAGACTTACAAACCCGGCCCACATGAGCTTCTTGTTAAGAATGAAGTAATCGCGTTCCAACCGGTCGAATTCAAGATTGCCAAACATGCCATCGTCCCGATCCAATACCCGGCCATTCTCGGCTCATCCTTTGGCGGCACAGTTGAAGCGGTTGGCTCGCAGGTTACAAGCTTCAAGGTTGGCGATAAGGTAGCTGCAAGCAAGAAATTCGATGCAGTGGGCAATAAATACGGTGCCTATCAGAGATACGTGATAGTTGGGGATGAGACAGCAAGCAAGATACCAGAGGGGATCGATGTCTCGATTTCGGTCAGCTTGACCGGAAATTTGAGTACTGTTGTCGGTCTGTTCAGCGGACGTGCTGGACTGGATAAGCCTAGTTTCGATGGCTCTGCCTTAGCCAAGGGCAAGAAGGTGTTAATCTATGGCGGTTCATCCAGCTTCGGCAGTCTTTCCGTACAATATGTTACGCAGGCTGGATACACCGTCGTCACTACCACCTCACCAAAGCACAAGGACCTTGTCTCAAAGCTGGGTGCAGTAAAAGTTGTCGATCACACGCAAGAGCAGGACGCCCTTATCCAGGCACTTATTGCCGATGGGCCGTACGACCTTGTCGTCGACTCCATCTCACTCCCGAACACAGTCGCGGTCAATGCGGCAGTTCTTGCTGCACAAGGTGGCGGAAAGATCTACACCCTCCTACCAGTGTTTGGTCCAGAGACACTGCCAGATGGCGTTACTCGTGAGTTTGCACCGTGGTCAAGTGTTCTCGGCGAGGACAAGAATGCCGGCCTGCTTGCTTGGGCGTTCGCCACATATCTTCCACAAGGCGTTGCCAGCGGCAAGATTATTCCGCTACCTACCGAGAAGGTCGGCGGCGGCTTAAAGGGAGTGAATGATGCACTTGATAGGTTACAAAAGGGTGTAAGCGGTGTAAAATTGATCGCTGATCCTTGGGAATGAAGCAAAAGTAGTAGAAGAACTCAATGCAGATTTTAAAGACGTCATCAAATCTCTTTCCTGTTTTTGGAACGACCTATTGTGACATCGCGACCTCTGGACGTATGACTAATGGGTCATGTATTTGTCACATGACTGTTGGCTCAATATGAAGGTGCATTTCTACCTATTATGTGGCATTGGAGCCTGCCGTTGCCTATCCTTTGACGGTTTATATAAACACCCGTAGTTGTAGTATCAATGGAATAACTTTGTATCAATTCATCAAATTGGTGTCTAGACTGCAGCCAACCACTGGGTTCCCACTCAACCCAATGGGTTGGGTTGGGTCGATTTTATAACCCAGTGGGTTAGGTTAAAATTTTTGGACCCAACCCAGTGGTTTCAACCCAACCCAATGGGTTGCCAAGCTATTCGTAATATATTCCTAATACTAATTGTTTACAGCTATAACTCCTGGCTGTCACGCAGCCAATTCATGGCCATATGGTTCATGGCTGTTATGAGTCAATTCATGGTCATGACACAATTAAGTAGCAGTCCGTACTGTCGCAAAGTGCAGTTACTCAGCGCAGCAACTCCATCAATATAACTGTCCATCCCCCTTCCGGAAAAATAATCTTCAGTGACCGTCTGCGCCAAGAGAGGCGAAAGCGGAAAAGTTGACAAGGACCACCTGGACGGCTGCATGTCTTGGCGGCAGACTGAGGAGAGGAAATGCAAATTAGAAGTGTTTGAAACCGCCACCTAGCTCCTTGATATATGCCATCTTACTACATTGGGCTATAACTTTCAGCTGCTTCACCATGGGGACAGACCTACCATAGAATGAGCAGGGCAGAATAAAACACTTCGAGAAGAACAGGCTGAAATACCAAACTACGCGAAAAGTGTAGGCCAAGTCTCGTAATACATGCCAACATTGTTACTGTACATACCTATAGTAGGTTAAGATGGAGGCTGCTGTTTCGTAGGAACAGTATGAAGCCGGAAAAGTTCTACATGCTTCCACAACGTCCTATCCTACATAAGTTGAGGCGAAAGGTTAAAAGGCACAGCCACCTGGTAACATGTCAGCAATGAAGTGCACGTTACACAGACTTGGTTGGCGGGGATTCTGGTGACGAAGTAACCACCTAAACTTGTCGCAAGAGTCACCGGTTGTCATTCGGTCGTCGCTCGTGCCCAACACTATAATAAAATCTTTGTTAAAGTTTATTTCGATACTTTGTATTGTAGTAAAATACTATAGTATTAGTATAATATAATATGAGGTTGCAAATTTTGCCGTGATTCGTATCTACTTAGAATCTCATATTGCGCGGGGTGCCTACACTGTTCATGCATCTTCTGCAATGTATCAGCGCTGGCCAGCTCAGCGTGACCAAGGACCTTATCAGCGACGACATTCCTAAATATGCTATACTTTCGCATATAGAGGGAGCGGAGGGGGTCGCTTTTAGAAACCTGACAGATGGGTCCTGTAAATGCGATGCTGGCTACGACAAGATCCGATTTTGTGCGCAGCAGGCAGGTTGCCAAGGATGGCTAGCAGCTCTTCTGGGTAGAACCCGCTGGACTATAGATTCACCCCCGATGATAATGTCCTACATAAAGGGTAGTACATGCGCTGAAAATGGCGGGAGTTGTTACCTGAGCGTAGCACCGTAGGCTGTATCTCATCTCCTGATGATCAGGGGTCTCTGAATATCAGATAGATAAGGTGTTGCTGCCGCTGGATACCGGTATTTAGAGGCTACACAGATGACATTTAGCGCCTAAGGCACTAAATTTGGCGCGGATATTAGATGACCACCCCGCGTCAGGCTGGACTTGGACTTCAAAACTTTTACTCACATTTTATTTGGCAGCTTCTATGGTGTTACTCTTCTTTTGCGACAGCCAGATTTGGTCCCTCCGGCAATTTCCCCAGAGGCTGTAACCGTTACTGACTTCGCGCGCATCATGCAAACTGAACGCGAGAAGTTACGACTGCCTCCAGACATAGGTTCTCGTTTTGTCGGTCCAAACGGTATTGCAATACTTTGTGATGATAGACGTTGTTGTTGTTATTCTCTAGTAGTAGTAGTAGTTTATTGCGCCCGGCTAAGCCTAAAGGGCCCTATTCTATATTACATAATACCCTTCCTTCGGTGTTTCTAATGCCTCCTGAAGCCCATACAGAACTGCTTCTATTTATATTTTCCAATTTCAGTAACACATATTCAACGTGGTCTCGTGCGTAGTTAGTAGCAAGTTAACTTGAAGTTCATTCCTCCAAGTGTTCAATGTCCTATTGTCGGCGACTGAAGCGAGACCTGCTGGGGACACGAGGGTGCTGGGGGTTAGTCGGGGTGAGAGAATGAGATGGGATTTACTGTTGTGACGTGTTGACTGCCTGTTCTATCTCCATGTCCAAACGTCCTGTGGCAATAGCGAACTTGATCGTTGCTCGAACCGCGTCTATATTTGGTGTCCATGTCTCTGGATCAGATGGGGCTTTCCCCCAAGATGGAAGGAGAGGTTGCCTCTTCTTGTGTCCGTCAGTGCTAGCATTTGCGTTCGGTGTGCGTCCCATCTCGTGCATCGGAAAAGGAAGTGCTTGACAGTCTCTGTTGCCTGTCCGCAGGCACATTGGTCAGATTCCGCTGCTCCAATCCGGTGAAGATATCCGTTCAGTCGTGCCATTCCTGTACGGAGCTGTGCTAATACGCTCGCTTCTCTCCGCTTGAGACCGTCGTATAGGGTACGAGTATGTTTTCCTGGCAGGGCGGTGTCTATTTCTCTGGAATACTTTCCCACCTCGTCTGGTAGTGTCCTTATTGCTCTTCCTGCCTTTCCCCTGTTAATA
Organism: Bisporella sp. PMI_857; assembly: GCA_021307315.1. NCBI lineage: Eukaryota > Fungi > Ascomycota > Leotiomycetes > Helotiales > Helotiaceae > Bisporella > Bisporella sp. PMI_857. Next base: position 226,311 of record JAJSPD010000070.1, read on the forward strand.
GTTGTAGATTTGGCTTGGTAGCATTGCCCTTGCGGTGTTCGGTCTAGCTCGGTAGCCTGTCGTGCGGCTTCCTTTGCTCTCCTGCCGAGCTCGAAGCTCTCCTGAGACGGGATCCATATCATAGAGATAGAATTGCCTCCGTTTCTCAGCGCAGACGCTACCTCGTAAATCTCTTTAATGCTGGTTTGTCCTGATTGATGTCTTGGTTGGCTCGTTGCTCTCAGGGCTCCCTGGTTGTTTGAAATAATCGTGATCTGTCTTCCCACCAGATGCAGCGGTAGGCGCTTCATTGCCATCGCTATCGCGGCAAGCTCAGCCGTGTACGGGTTCTGCTCCGTTCTTGCTCCCAGCGTGACTGAGTATGCAATCGGTTCTCTGCCTGTTACAATGCCGAGAGTGTCGTGGATGGCTCCTCCCATCCCCACTATCCTCTTTCTCGCGGACGAGCTTGTCGCAATCTGAATGCCGCAGATAGTGTTCGCAATGTTAGCAATCTCCTCCGTTCCGCGGTCGATTGTAGCGGGGAGCCGTTCCTCCCATGGAGCGATCACATAGGGTTGAATGACCTCCATCTTATCTGTTGGCATGTTTTGATGCGCACGAGCTATCTTTTGCAATGGTGACGTGAATCTCCGAAGTACTCTAGTGTTTAGCTTCGATATCGGGTTCGTCTCGGGTAGCGTGCGGATGTTGACCCACACTTTCGTAGCCCTCTCTGCAAACCGCTCGCTCACTGTACATATGCTAGCCTCGGCTTCTGCAACTGCGGTGGCGACGGTTCGGAAAGCTCCTGTGACGGCCTGTGCTCCGATTCTTTGTATTCGGTTCATTAAGGCCATACCCTTGTGTCCGCAAGCATACATCCACACATTTGACGCGTAGTCCACGACTGGCGCTACCGTCGCTCCAAACAACTGCCTTGCAGTTGAGGGAGAGACCAGTCGCAGTCGTTTTAATGCCATCGCGGCAAGAAGGCCCTTGGTTGTTGCTTTCCCGATGTGTTGTACATACCGGAGTCCGGAGTCCATAATGACTCCTAAGATCTTGGTCGCCTCCTTTGGTGCGATTGCCTCACCTTTGATAGTGAACGGTCTGGTGCTGATTCGGTCATGCCGTCTAGTGAAATGAATGATTGCTGTCTTCTTGCCTTCGAATGTGGCTCCGCTCCGCCTTTCCCAGTCCATTGCTTTGTCGATGATAGCTTGAATCCCTTCTCGGTTCACATCCGCTGATGACCCTGTAACCCACGCGTTATAGTCATCCACAAATGCTATTGATCCCCCATTTACATTCAGTTTGTGTTGAACTAGGTCGGCATTGAAGAAGAGGAACAGGATTGGCGACAGTGGTGACCCTTGCGGTAGGCCTGCTTGTGGCAGTGGCTGCTGTTGAGACGTGTGGCCATTGACTAGTATGGTTGCGGTGCGTTCTGAGCAAAAGGCATCAATCCACCGCACCAGGGCCGGTGGGATGCCTCTCGCTGCGAGTCTCTGCAACAGTCTGTCCTTGTACACTCCATTGTATGCGCCCTTCACGTCGAAGCTAACCAAGCTAAGGACCTTCTTTGATCTCCATGCATTATAGATGTGTTCTTGCAGCAGCAGAAGTGCCTGTTCAGCAGAGCGCTTCTTTCTGGCCCCGAAGTGATTCGTGGGGAGCAGACCAAAGGTCTCTACTGCGTGCGATATTCTTTCCGCAATCACCGACTCCAGGACCTTTCCCAGTGTGGAGAGCAGCGAGATCGGCCTCCATGATTCTGCAACCGTGTAATCACCTTTGTTTGGCTTCTTCAGCGGTATGATCTTGGCATTCCTCCATTGTGTAGGGAGTTCCCCTTCGTCCAACGACGTCTGAAAGAGGAGCAACACCCTGTCCTTGACCACTGGCCATACCTGCTTCCATACCATGGCTGGTAACCCATCCTCTCCTGGCGCCTTCCACGCCTTCGCCGCAAACATCCTCCGTTCGACTTCTTCCATGGTCAGGGGAGGCATCGACACTGCGGTTCGCTGTGGTCGTGATCCTTCATCTTCTATCCTCTCCGGCAGTGGGGGAAAGAACACCGACAACAGTTCCTCTGCTTGTTCAGTTTTGTTTTTCGTGGTGGATCCGTCTCTTCTCGTTAGCGGCGGTATCTTGTCAAATGCAGAACTGCCACTAGGATCTAGGTACTTTGCCGCTTGCCAGATGTTTGTGTCATCTGCGAGGAAGTCCTCCCAGTGCGCCTTTTTCTGTCTCCGGACAGCATCATGGTATTCCTTAGCAGCTTCATTTGCTTGCTGTTCTAGTTCAGGAAACATGCGACCCATCCGTCGTTGAGTTCTAGCCTGGTTCCTCCAGTACGTATAGACTCGCCGCAGCTGTGTGAGGTCTGTTGTCCACCATCTCTTCGCATATGGTGAAGGTTTAGCCTTTGGGGTGAGTGCATGGACTGCCTCCAGCACCGCTGTCATTAACCCATCTGCCTGTTGCTGTACACTGCCACCAAATGGAACGAAACGAAGATTGGTAGTAATCCTGGCCTTTATATCAGTCCACGGAGCATTCTTGAAAAGCAGCCTTGCTTCGACAACTCGTTCCGGAGTCGCAACGTCGAACGTCGTCTGAATTGCTCTGTGATCGGACCCATGCTCCGTTGTGTGGACTGTACACTTCACTACTGACGTTGCCAATTCCTCGGAAGCCAGTACCAGATCAATTGTTGACTCATGATTTCCCCGTTGCCACGTTTTCGTTCCCCTCGAGAGCAAGCTGTGAAGGGCATGCTCACTCATGAGGTCGATGATCGGGTCGGCCTCTCCTTGCCTTTCCCGTGAGACGTCCTCTCCTCCCCATAATTGATCGTGCCGGTTGAAATCCCCGGCAAGTACCACATCCACTCGGGTGCCAATCTTGCTGCGTGTTTCCCTGATTACCTGGTGTAATTCGCATATCGCAACCCTCAATGCCTCTGCATCCTGCGGTTCAACGTAGACTGACACTACCAATATCGACCGGTCTGGGAGTCGCAATACCGCTGCCGTGAGGTCCGATGATTGTATAGGCACCTGTTCTGCTTCGATATCCTTCCGAATCCAGAGCATGCTCCGAACCGCCCACCTTTCCACACGTTGGACTGTGGGTACTATTTTGATCCAGTTTGGGTGTCCCATAGGGGCTGTCACCAAAGTGCCGTCGATGATCCTCGCATATGGCTCAGATATCGCCAACACTCCACAATCCTTCAATTGCTCATCACTCATTAAACTGTGTTGCACCTCTCGCTGCTTCCGGACATTCAATTGGAGTATTTGAAAGGTTTTACGCATCCCGGGAGCGGTGGCGTGTTCCGCAGATCCCGCTGAGCGATTCGTGTGGCCCTCCGCATGTAACACACTTGGTATTACTGCTTGACATTCACTGTGATGGTGTCCTACTTGAGCACACTTGGCACAGACTTGCGGTTGCGTGCATGAGTACGCCTTGTGCCCGATTTCCTGACATCGATAGCATTTCTGTGGACCATATCGCGGCTCGAAACCCTGGTGTAGGCTGACTCTCCTGCGACATGGAATATTGGTCTTGTAACAGACGTGCTGCTTCGCTGCCTTTGGTGACATAGACAACCATTGAACCATAAGCTTTCCCCGCGTCTTTCCTGCTGAGCCACCCGATCTTGGCTATGTGAACCCCGTTTTCCTCCCCAAGGACTTCGGCGGCGCCCGGTAAAACCTTTCCCTCCTGATCGAGAATAGTTGTTCGATTGACATTTCCACCTTGACCGGGTACAATTGGTCTCGCAGCACTCGGACTCCCTCTGCCGCAGTTTTCTGGGCGCTTCCTTGACCCGTTGGAGTTCAGCTTCGTCTCTGCATACAATCTTGATGCGTTCCGTGTTCCTGGCGTCTCTGATCACCGCAGCGCAGCGCCAATTTGCTTGTCCTTCCACGGTGCGAATCTCCTCCTCAATTGCCTTCCGAACTGCCCCAGGTTGTGCCTTGCTTCTCTCTCCCTCCCCAACTCTGGACGTGTCAACCGTGCAGTACAGCGTATCGGTCATTGTTGACGGTGTGGTGCGCAGGGAGGAGAGGGTTCGTACATTGCTGGGTAAGCTGTCTGGTGGCGTTCGGGCGACTTCTGCATACGATGGGGATGGGCTTGACGGTGCTTGGGCATTGGACAGCTGGGTCTGAATCTTTTCCGTCATCTCTGTAACCTCTGCCTTAAGCTCTGCCTTAAGTGTTTCTATCTGCTCCGTGAAGGTCCGCGTTATGGTTTTCATCTGGGTCACGTGCTCCTTCTTCTGTTCCTCCATTGCTTTCAACAGCGACTTGACCAAGTCAGTGAGCACTTTGATCTGCATATTTACGCTTGCATTCGCTTTTTCGTGTACCGGCTGGTTCGGGGTCGCTGCCGCTGTTGCAGGACGTTCTCCAGCCTTCGCGGCGAGGGCCTTAACCTTCGTCGCTACACTTTGCTCCTTGGGATGCGCGCCGATCCCCGTTCGTCTAGTTTGCAATGGAATGGGAGCTTCCTCAATTACTTCAATCGTGTCCTCTATATCGCTTGACACCGCTCTAGATCTTCTCTTGGTCCATTCTGATGCCTTCGACGTCTGGACGCGTTCCCGGCTCGACTGACGCGTCACGGCCTCCATGTTCTCCTTCCTCCACACAACTACTGATTCTCACTAATTTGATTGCTGGCTGACTTGATTGCTGGCTGCCTTCAAAGGCAATTCTATGGTAATTGTTCTTACATTTTATATCAATACAATACTATTACTTTTGCATTGCCAGTCACGTGTCCTCATTGCATACATGTCTGTCACGGCCCTGGCCCTGTCTCGCTTAGAGCCCCTTGGGGCTCGGCCTTTAGGGCTCGGCCCCTGACGCCACAGGGCTCGCTTACGCTGGCCCTGGCCAGTCTCCTGTACATAAAGCACTGCCTCCTTCCCTTCTTCCGTCTGTAGCTTGTTCTCTTCGTTATAACAATTATATAAATAGCCCATCTTAGCCCGTTCCGTAGCGAAGTGATCGGCATTAGCTTTAAACTTGTCTTCGATTTGGATTCTCCAATCTTCGAAAGAAGTACTATCTTTCAAGTGGTCAGGATCAGGAATGCTTTTTGATTTTGCAGGCCGTTCAGGAGCCGGCGTGGCTGTAGCTGATGATGTTTTAATGTGCTCCAAATGTGCAATGACAGCTTTCTTATTAGCTATGGCGACGGCTAGATTCGATGCCTGTTCCTCCATTTCCACAATTCTTGCCTCCCAGTCCTCTATTGTGTGCCGAGCCTGTTCCGCGGCTACAAGTAACCTTTCACCACCCAGATCTGCCATTTCTTTAGCGGTTCTGCAATTCAAGAATCTAGTCAATTCTGGAGCTGTATCAGGCTGGCCGAACATCATAGAAACTCTTCTGTTATTCGGTGGGTCATTGTCAGGCCGAGATGTCGAAGCTTCGCCGGGATTTGAAAGGCGCGCTATTCTTGTAGATTCGCTAGTAAACAGCTCTAGCAGTAATCAATTATCAGTGAATCGGTAACAGTAACAGTGATAGTAGAGTTTTCGAGGGGCAACGGATAAACCGGTGTTTAAAGTCGGCGAAGCTTTCCGAGTGTTGCGTTGTACACGTGAATTCAATAGAGCGTAGCAGAGAGTGTATTGTAGCTCGTAGAGCTGTAGGTCAATACAGGTAAAGTGGTTGAATTCACGTGTACAACGGAACAGTTATGAGCCCGGTCGGCAGCTATTAAAGCTTCCGAATTCGCATGTTGTGCTCGTTTAGAACGTAGCTTTTGTTATTTGACTGCTCTCAACCAACATCACCCAAACAGGCCCAACAACACCGATATGGGCGATGAGCTCTCTATAGGGCTATCTCTAGCTCTGCCAGAGGATGTTCTCCTAAATGATAGAAGGAGCTGGCCGCCACGGAGAGTTCACCAACAACGCATGCAACACAGGTGCTTACGTTAGGGAGTGAGGCGCATGTCTTCAATGCGAGGTCCTTCCTTGCGTTGTTCCAGAGGGTTGATGGCGTCTTCGCCTTTCGGATCAATCAAATGCCACACCGACCTCATTCGGGATTGCCACAAGAGCTGGTTGTACCTTGTCGCGGCCCTGGCCCCTATCCCGATATCAAAATCTTGAGGATGATAGAACTCGTCTAGATTGAACCTTACATCCCTGGTTCAAATAACTTTTTTTTTTTTTCAATAGAATCCAGATTCTAAATATGTTCGTTGAATCCCATTCAACGAAGTAACCTACATGTGCTCTAGGATCGAGCTTCCTGGCTTTAGTCTTTATCGCATCTCTATCCTAAGAGTAAGCTTTACAGCTTATTGGTTCCATGTGAGCTCTTTTCGGCTTTCTTTCCATTACGGCTTCAAAGGACGTTTTCCAATCCAGTTTCCGTACGAGTAGTCTCCTCTTGATATAAGCCGCGGCCTGTATCATTTCTGGCCATAAGTTGGTAGAAAACGAGCTCCAAACCATAGCACTCAAATGCTTATTCCTTTGTTAATTCGTTCCTGATTGGGGTTTACGACAGGTTAATCTTCCTCTCGAACCATCTGAGGATTTGGAATCCGATAGAACCCTGGTAAAACCATCATATCCCTTGCTAATGAACTGATCCTTCTTTCCAGTTTTCTCCAGCTCCTTATTTATCCTCTTGAATACCTCCTTCCGTGCCACCCAGTCGTCAGGTGTTCTAGACGGAACTAAGTAAAAGCACTTGGCTGGAGTATGTCCTCTCATTCCACATAAGCACCTCTCTTTCTCTTTCTCTTTCTCTTTCTCTTTCTCTTCCTTTCTATTTGTATTGTTTTCTTGGCCTTCCTCTTGTTGTTGACCTTTGATAGCCGTGAAGGAGAAGTCCGAATTACTGTTAGGTTAAAGAAAGCTAAAAGGATCCCCGAGATAGTCGGACTATCCAGAAAGACATAGCTTTCTAGGGGGGTTGAACGATATATATAGCGCAATAGTAATTCGGCAAGAAGCATGTGCTTTTTGCCGTTTCACAACAGACGTGACACCCATAACATGCACCCGTATCAAATAGCAGCTTCCAGATGCTTATGAGCTGACAATCGTGCTAACTAGAAACGGATAATCGAAGGCGATCAAGTCGCACAAGGCGATTATCCTGAGATCGACGATAACTAAGAAAAATTGCAAGCGCTGAGAAGCAAAAGAGCATCGGGACTGGCGTTCGGCGACGGTGATGAAGAATATTAATAATTGAAATACAGGAATAGGCGGTGGCAAGCCGATGTTCAGCTAATTGCTCTAATTGTAAATGGCAGATAAAGAGCTTTAACCCTGACCCTCGTTCACAGTAGCTCGTGTGCCTCGGCGAGTCCTTCTATAATCATATACATTAAAGCTATTAATATCTTCAAGTGGAAGCGATGTGTCTTCTAATAGTTCTAGCGGAGTTATTGGAGGGAAAGTTAGGCTATTAGGCGAAGTGTATCTATTACCCACAGTGGAAATTTGTTTGAAGGGATCATCCTGATTGTACTCCTGGAAACTGGCGGAAGGCGGAGCGTACATACTGTCCGTAGCAGCAATTTGCACAATGGACCTATCCTGATTGCTCGTCTAAAAACTTGACCAGTATTCCGTGAGTAATTGATTAGTTGGGTCCCCTCCGTTTCCGTATTCGTAGCTATTACTATCCGTAGAGTCGGCAGTCTCGCCTGGTACGCTTGGAGCGACAACGGATTCATTTTGATTGTTTTCCTGGAAACTGGTGGAAATTAGGGCATTTACCCCCATGCTGGAGTATTCTTGTACGCTTTTAGTTCCGCTGTTGTCTCCGCGAGACAATGACTCTTTGCGCCTGTGATTGCTGCTACTTGCGGAATCACCCGAAGGTGGCGGACGGGATATGGCCAACTGGGAAGCAATCTTCTTGTTCTCCACGAGGAGGTTCTCTAACATTTTTTGAATCTCTTCCAAGCGCTTATCCTTGCCCTAATCGATGATATTTCGGACGTACTTGCGGAACTCCAGGGATTGATCAGGCTCCTGAAGTAAGAAACTCTTCACATTCCGCATGTAGTAATCGAGCTCGCCATGCTTCCGCGAAATGTAAAGTCGCGCTTCCGCCGTTCATAGCGACGCTAAATACGACACTGTCAATCGGCCGAACCTCATCGCTCTTGCACTGCTTCAGCCGGCAGTTGAGGCGTTCGGCAATATTAACACATGATGCAGAGCCTCCAAGACACTGATTCGCCGCTACTCACATACTCCCAGACTCTCCAGGACCATCAGCCCTGAACTCGATAACAAAGAACGGATACATCAAGTCTTGAGTGTTGGCTACCATCTCATTTCCTATAGAGAGAAGTTGGGCCTGCTGCTGGGGAAATGCTCTAACGCTATTATATCCGTAAAGCATATCAGGTACTGGAGTGCTAACTTTCAGCTTTAATGCGACTTCGGAACAGTATGCTTGCCCATCAGATTTTTGTCGATGCGTTTGAGACTATCCGATGATTTGGGATTAGGGAAGATATTAGCCTTGAAATAATTTTCAACAGCAGATTTTGCGCTGCCCATCTCAAGATCATACAAATCCGTATCTTGCCTTATTTGATCTGATGACGGACCTGGAGATGGAGTCCCTGGCTACGCAATCAACCAGGTTAACAATACGTCCCGGGAGATTTTCGCAGGGATAGCGCATGTAGATCTTATTTGCACCAAGTTCGCCCGTCGGTCAGAGGGCTCTTCAACAAAGCTCCTTCGACCTAAACCAGTAGAGGCACCACCGATATCCGATGGTGCGATTGATGAGGTGGGTGTCGGCGGCATAACGAATCCATCAGCATCCCGTGTATACTCCATATTCGGCACCGATTGTGTAAGTCTCCTAGGATAAGTTTGCCGTCTGAGTGACCAAAAAGACTATCCGACCGGCATCGTCTTTCTCAGTAGGACTCCGATCCCGAAATAGACTCGACCCCCTGGGTAAATAACAGACTCTAGATGGTGTCTTTTCGGAGGAGGACTCAAGGGGAGCTGGTCCATAGAGTTTTCGAGGAATGATGCGTGTGGACGCTTTAAAGGGAGAAGCCTTGGCTGTTGTACAGTCTTACGGGTTTGTGGCGGGCAACGATATTCTAGCACATCATATATGTATCAGCACGCTGCTTGTCAAAAACAATAACCACAACCAACCTTGAAACTATGCTTTTGAAGGTCCCGGTCCGGTGCCTTGACAGGACCCGAAGTTAGTACACACATATTTGAGATCGTTTCAACAGACTGTGAAGTCTGGGATCCGCTAGTCGTTGCTCAAGAGGGCTTTGAGATTCGTAGTAAGATCTTAGGATGTGGATCCAACTGCAGTCTTAGAGGAGCGCGAGGCTTGCAGATCCACGTAGATCGCAGCTGCATGATGAACTTGGCAGTCGTATAAAGTGTAGTGATAAGTGTTTGGTTTGGACGGGCGAAGGCCGAGTTTGAGATACATATCCCATACAGCTTATCGCATCCTCGGCAAAGGCGGTTATCTTAGCAATTTGATTTGTTCGCGCTAAATTTGGGTGGAGTTGTGTAATGGTTGGTCAGTTGGTTCGCTGTCAACCCAATCAACGAACAGAAGCGCTTCTGTTCGTGCATTACTGAAAGTAATACGGAGCCTGAGGTTATATAACAACTATGTGATGAAGAGAGCAAGGCATCTCCCATTTTCTGGTTTGTTATTCTACTAATGATAGGCGTATGGGCCGAGAGTTATTCCGAGGGTTCCCTGCTAGTCGAATAAAGAATTAATAAAGAAGGCCGGGTATAAAATGTGATCACGTGACAGGCTCCTGAACTCTACCCTGTGGAAATGGCTCAAAGGAAGTAGCACTTACTGTACAGTAATACAATCAAACATTTTAATTTATTCTGTAGCCAAAAATGCTCCATCCAGTCACGGCCCTGGCCCTATCTCGCTTAGAGCCCCGTGGGGCTCGGCCTTTAGGGCTCGGCCCCTGACACCACAAGGCCTCGCTTACACTGGGCACTGGCCATTCTCCTGTATATAAAGCCTGTTTTCCTTCCTTTCTTCTATTTGTAGTTTGTTTTCTTCGTTATAATAATTGATAGCCGTTCATACCTTTGAGTCCTTCTTCCTGGGATCTACGGATCGAGATCCCTGTTCGTCTTGAGTTGTTACACTTCTTTTATAGCAGAACAGACTTCCTTCCCTATAGCACTGCCGTTAAGCTCTTACTACTCTTCATACTTTAGTTAATAATAGGGTGTTATTTAAGCCTTAGAACCTCGCACAATGCTTGGAAGTTATTACTAGCTTTGTGCCTGCA